>WBNH01000693.1:0-96495 GCA_013401255.1 Urocolius indicus
ATCCCTTGTCCTGTCACTGGCTAAAATAGATGAAAGTCATCTGTTCCAAATCTGGTTAAAAACTAGTAGTGTATTCTTGTGCTGAAAAATGTTCAGTCGTGTCTCTGAAGCACTCAATGGAGGATCAGCTATCACTGAAAGGATGAGTAAAGTTGACGACCTTTTGCATTAATAAGATTCTGAAGTTGTCTTAGCAGTTACCAACATAACTTCATGGAAGGTTTTCACTATCTGTTGTTGTCCCCTTTTTGCACTTGCCTTAATTGTGGAGAAGGCTCATTCAAAGTGATATGCTGTATTGTGTTATCTGTATTTCCCACCCAACTAATACTGTAGCGAAATCAGATATGCTGAGTAAACAAAATATATTCTATGAACATTAACAAACTGCAAGAAGGTAAGTAAGATTGCATTAATTTGGCTAGGCCAGAGTGCTGCACCAGCACCAGTTTCAGGTTTGCACTGAAGGGAAGTGAGATGTCTGCTTTTGTGGATTTGGATTTTGTATACTGTTTTGCTTCTGACAAGAGCAATGAAATTCTTTGTTAACAAGTTATTTTTAGGTTTGAGGAGTTGTTTTAAAAGCCATATGGGGGAATATGCACACTGAATCTATAGTCATTGAAGACTTTGGTGCTGCAAATTTGTTTAGTCAAGCTTTTAGTCTTCGTTGTAATGGAGATAGAGTCTTAAGGAGCTCTCCGTATTTTAAACCTGCAAGCAATTTGAAGTCCAGCACAAAGCCAACTTTACTGAATATTCTTCATTTAACACATTATAACTTTATTCTCGGTGAAAAAATGTCTAAAATGTGCTCTGTGCTTTATTATACCATGGAATATTGGAATTGCTACTTCAGCAGTAGCTGGGTTATATTTTTCCTCACAATTACTATCAAGTATTGTCAGTCAACTGCTAGGAGAAGGGATTAAGTAAGGAGAGCTGTAGTCTGTGAGCAAGTCTGTTAGGCACTGTTCTTTTGCAAAATGGAACAACAATACCTCAAATAAGTTCAGGGCTATGGTGTGTTTTTGGTCATAATTTACGTACCAATGAATACTAACATAAAAGAATGACAACTCTTTCATGCCAAGGTTTGTTCCTTGGAACAGAACCGGCACTTCCTAAATATTTTTGCCAGAGGGACTTGGGTTGACATCTTAATTTTCTGATTAAAATACTTGAGTATCAAATTAGATTTTTTTCTGTAAGGTCTCATTTTCTGGAAGTGACCATAGAACCTACGCAGAGTCAGTGCCGGAGAACTGATTAAGACTTGGCTTCCTTTATTATTTTTACTTAATGTTCTCATTACTGTGATTTGTTTTCAAAAATTTCATGACAACTAAATTCCACCCAAAATTTCTGGTTCACCTTCATCTTTCATGAAAGTAAAGTTTTTAATTGAAGTTGTCAGAGGAGGACAAGTGATTGCTAGCCCTTCATACTGGAAGACTTGGTATACACTTCCCTGAAACCTCTGCTCTGCAAACTAAAGAGACCAGTTTCTTCACAAGGTACTATTTTTGTTTATCCATAAGAAGGTATATCGATGTTTGTGTGTTGTAGTATTTTGGATAAGGTTTCAGAGGAGTGGACTTCGGATTGCTCTTTGAATTTTAGCCATCAATCTGAAGATAACCACATTCTTCCCCAGGTCAGGTAATGGGTAACCCTAAACATAGGACGGGGAATTGAAGACTTCAGAGTTCCAGGACTGACCCTGAATTTTCCTCTGTTGCTGATTGTAATGTCCCTTGCAGGTTTTCCTTGTGAAACAGGGATAATGCACAACGAGTTACTAATTTTCTGTTTTTTTTTTTTTTTTTTTTTTGGCAGAAGCAGAATGAGCTTCTTTTTTTTTTTTTTTTTTTTTTCTGGACTAAAATGCCAAATTTTAGTCATTTTACATAGATTGATAGTCCTTTCCAGGCTTAAATTCCTGTGTTTGCATGTGAAGTAGGAAGCTAACAAGATGCTTGGAAGAAATGCTAGTATGTCATTGTGAAGGTGCTAAGTGCAGACTTCTAGACAGTATTGAAAGAACACTGTAAGTGAGACTAAATATTAAAAAAGTCTTGAATAGTTAAGCTCATTTCAGTTTGGATCCATTTGTGTGTTTTCTTGGGTGGTACTGCTTTTCTGTGCCTTGTGCATTTTGCCTTAGATGATAGAAGTTTGATCATCTGCACAGCATTACTGCCCCCACATATTTACACAGCTCTCACTTTGAAGGAACTTGAGGCCCTGACTGGTTCCCATGCGACAGCTGCTTATACCTGCCTTCTCTTTTCTGTAACAGTGCCCATTTTACAGTTTAACTTGCTTGGAGATTAGGATGATGGCATTGCTACCCAATGCTTACACCATAGTAATTCTGTTTAAGAAGGAAATGTGTTCTTACAATGTATAGTGGTAGTCTGAGTACTCAATTGAAGGTAGCTTCTTACCAGGATAGCTCATTAACATCAGGATCTCACACTGTGATATGCTCATATGTTTTACAGTAATACAAATGTCAAGGAGATCAGGGCTGGTCAGCAGCAAATAGCTGTGCTGTAGCAGCACTTCTGTGGGCTTCAACTATTCCTTTGTAGAGGGTTGTTTATTCTATGTGCTTTGAGAGAAAAGTGTATCTTTCAATCTTATTTAATGCATAATGTATTTTAGGGGGGATGAGCAGTAGTCCCAAATGAAGAAAATTGATTTAGCATTGAAATGCAGTAACCTTAACACTTTCTGTAACAGATAAGCATAAGCCCCAGTGTTTTCTGGCTCATGTTCTTGACTTAGAGTTGCCTCTAGCTGTCTGGTTTTGTTCCTTGTTTGTACTACAGAACCTGGATTATCCAGCTGTAAGCCAGTGTCTTGTGTCCATATTACTGAGGTTGGTGCAAATATGGTCCCTAAAACATGCTTCCTTTCCTTGACACCTCACAAAGGTGTCTCATCCAGTGATGTAAAGGAACTCTGAACATACATTCATTTGTCAGCCTTTTCTCCTCCTTTGAGGATGATGTGTTTGGAATATGAAGTCTCAGTAGGATTTTTAATTTGTTAGGCAATTGAACTAGACACTGAATACTGGGTGAGCAAAGTTGTGGCTTGATTCAAGTAGCCTGAAATTTTCTTAATGGGTTTAGACAGTTAAGTAAATACACAGGATTTTTTTTTGTCAGCAATCAAATGTTTGAGAGCCTTTATAACAAGTTGTTAGTATGCTGTCATACAATGATCTTACAGTCATAATTTTCCCATGCATTGGCATTAATTTTTAATGAAAGTCCATCTACAAAAAAACCCTGATTCCCCATTAACTGCTTCATGTGGCTGACCTGTTCTAAATAATATCTTCTAGAGAAGTAAACCACTATACAAGCCACTGTACTCTCTGAACTTTCAACTCTTCCTTCTTGTAATTTCAAGTGTCTAGGTGATGCTTTATTATACAAACTACCAGAAACTGATCTGAAAATCACTTTGGCTTACAGCTTTTCCTCTCTTCTGCCAATTAAAAAGCCATTGGGAAGACTTTTTGTAGTACTCAAGCAAAAGAATTTAAAATATTTTCACTGAGAAATTTTGTATTTCATAAAATGGGGGTACTTTTGATAAGTGAAGTAACAACTATGGCTTTAAAATTCCAAACTGATATCACTTTATTTGTTTCTAGCTGATTAGTTTGTTTTATTTTAAAAAAATCCTTTTGATGATCTGGTATTTCACACTAGTGGAAGATTATTAGGCACAAAGCAGAGTTACATTCAAGTATATGTCCGCCAGGGCAAAAATTATGCACAAATCAACCTACCTATTTTGCCTATGTGTTTGGATGAATGATACTTGTAAGTAGTCCTCCAACTCAGTCAATGTCAGGAATCCATTCATCTTGCTGTAGACTGACTAAGGCTAATATCTATAAGACAATAATAGGTTTTACTCTTTGAAGCACAATGGTAGAGTTTGTATGTCAATACCCTACAAAAACATCAGTGGGTAAGCAGTCTGACAATGTTTTCTAAAATATGCAATAATACGGAAAAAATGGAATAATGAGCATTTAGCTCAGTGCCTGGCATGCCAGGTTCCTACCTTATAAAATTTTACAATCAAGTTATGAAACTGAAAAATGTTTTATGCTGATGTGGAAAAAATGTTTATTAAAGCAAATTTCCTGTTTTTATAGGAAAAAAATTGTAATTCCAGTATGCTTCGTTTTTTCCTTTTTGACTCCAAATGGTTTAATGACATATTCCACAGTGAAAGAATTTCAATCCCTGTTAAAATAAGCTTTGTATTTTGAGGATAGAAAAAAAAGCCATGCCCTCTAAGTAACCTTTTGTATTGATTGTATTGTTAGCAGCCAGTGTGTTGGATAACATAATACAGATGCTTAGGACAGATTTAGGAAGTCAAATGGGGAGGGAGGGGAGGGGAAGCCCAAAATGTTCCTAGTTTTAGGAGTATGTGTTTAAAGGAATAGAGGTCATGTTTTGTAGAACCCTTCCACAAAAAAATGAAACACCCTCAGATATCCATATATATAAAAGTGCATGTCAATAGAAGCTATGGTATATATTATCTTTTTCATCCACTTATTTGAATGGACAAAATTCAAGCAACACCCTTCCTTTTTTTTTCAGGGCAGTAAAAAGCAATGTTTGTCAGCACATATACAAGAGTTGCCTTTATGTGCATGGTATTTAGCGAGCTACTGTAGTTTTAAAAACATAGCAAATCGGTTGCCGTTTCTGCAGAAGCTGACTTTCACTCTACCGTTCCTCTCATGGATATGTTTTATATCCAAATCAGCTGGTTTTATATCTAAAGCAGCTCAGCTCATTCTGACTCTTCCTTCATGGCTTCCCATCTGTTTTAAACTCAGCATGACAACATTTAACATTTTCCTTTCTTGATCATTTTCTGTTCATTCTGAACAGCATGATGATTGTCTGACCCTCAAACTTATTTACGTGTCCTCTACAAATGAAAGGTAATTGGAATATGTGTGCTGCTTCTACTTGCAGTTGCATAAAGACACCTCTCAAAATGCTGTTTGGACATGAACTATGAATGATTTTGTATATATCCAAAACAAGAGAAGAACTTTGAGCTAAACCAGCCTACAGCCAAGAAGTGAGGGTGAAATCACAGTACCCTTTGTATGGCTGTCTCCATTATCTTGTGACAAAATCCATCATGCCATTATTGACTTGAGCTAGAATCCTTGTGAATAGAGATCATGTCAGCTAATCCTTCCCATAAGATCCAGATTATGCAGTTGAGAACTTTGTTAAGCTTATTTTTCATGGCCTGAAATTATTCCTTGTAGAGGATCCATCTCAAATATTTTTGTTTTAATTTTAAAGCAGTATAGCTATTTGAGGGTCTTTTCAGTATAAGTTGTTTCATAGGGGTTTATTAAAAAAAAAAAATAAGCCAAACCCTCTGCTAATATCCTAATCTTTTCATTGGGAAGCTTGTGTTTCCATTCATGGATTTGAGATGTAATAGGAAAGTGTGGGGGAAGGGGGGAGGTGGGAAGTACTTGCAGATGATGGGTGAAGGGGAGAAATGGATGTGTAAAAAAGGCAGGCTGGTCAACATACTTCATACTAGGTGGGGTCAGAGCAGGAATAGGCAGAGGCCAAGTCAATGAGACACCGGAAAGTCTGCTATTGAGCTTCAAGAGATCTCTGTCTCACTATTGATTTCTTGCCAATAATCATCCATGAAATAAGTGGCAAAGTTTCTCATGGCCTTCTACCACAGGTCTGAAGAGAGAATGATTGTCAAGGGACAAGAGTGATGCCTGTGCCATTTTAAAGGCAGATTACAATCCTCAAGGTAATACTAGGAATAAAAGGGCTATGTGTGCCACCTTGTTCAAGTCGCTATGTATTTTAAAAATGTGCAGTCACAGGTTTCTATAGTTTTCTTAAGTAAATCAAAGGCAAAGCAGACCTTAATGATCCGGGGCTCTAGTGTAAAAAAGACTGCTGTGTATTAAGAGAAACAAAACCAAAAAATACCCAAAACCCCAAAATAACTCCAACCAAAACCCTGGATGGTTTTCTGGTTAAAAAAAAAAAAATCATGATGTAGATTTGCCTCTGCTGCTGAGTTACCACGCTAAGAGATTGTTAAGTCACTTCAAAATGTTCACAAAGGGGAGCTGATGGTGTGTTTTATTTTTCTGGGTGTGGCTTGCATGTTTCTTGTTCTGTAGGAATGACAAACATTCACAACTATTGCCACTTTGGTTTCAGCATAAAAGCTACCAAGTTTTCTGGTTTGTTTTTGTTTTGTTTTGTCCTCCTGAAAATAGTTACAAGAGTCTCAGATTGGTTAGTGTGCAGTGATGGGTGCCTGTAGCTTATGAATTACAGTCTCCCAAAGCTTAGAACGGGAAAGTAACCCCCTCTGGGAAGACGATGAAGACAAATCCCTCTCTGATTGTCAGGCACTTTACTGGGGACTGACGTTGGGGTTTGTCTGGCGTCAGTTTCGGGCTGTACGCAGTGCGTTCCGAACAGACTTCAAAAGCAAGCGACGAGCAGGCGCTTCCCCAGCCAGACAGGAGATGGCGCCAGTGCTACAGCTAAAGGGTCAAGGCCAATAAAGGGAGCAGGACTGTGAAGTGCCTAACTGCCCGGGACTGGAGTTGTGGGAGCAGGTGCTATGATGATCCCAGCAAGCTGGCGACATAGGAAACAAATGTGAAATGAAACTCTTTAATGCCTTTGAATGTTGTCGATTTCCACGCGTATTTTCCAGTAGTGCAGCCTTGTAAAATCCCAAGTCAGTCAGATGTTTAGACTTTTACGGTGTGTAGAAATGTGTTTGCATTAACCAGAATACGTTGTACATCTGCAACTCCTTTAATCTGTTTTTCTCAGCATCATACCACATGAGCAAGCGTTCTCATCTGCTTTCTTTCACAGAGATATTTAATGAAAAAGGTACAAACTTACAGAGTTTTGGGGGATATGTTTAAGTAGTTGGTGGCTTAGAAGTGAACTTCGTGTGTTGTCAGTAGCACCATCCGTGAGACTAGAGAACACTAGTGTCAAATTAAGCATTTAAAAGACAATATATACTTCAGATATGAGCCAAGATAGGTGAAGGCTCCGTTTTTTTTCCTCCCCCCTGCTGCTTCAAGTGTCTGATGTATTACAGCATTCAAAGCGTTTCAGTATGCTTATATTGTATTCACACATATGCAATGTATTGGAAACATTCCTACTAAGGAGATTGTGGTAAAAACTGTAATGCGCAGCTTGCTGGCTTTCATTGTAAAGTAATATAATCTCCATATGTGCGAAGGCCGATGCAATATTTTATTTTTTGCTTACCCCAGGGAATTTGATATTAAATTTATCAGCTGAAGAATTTGAATGAGAACTCATAAATATTTTTTGAGGTGCATCAGTGGCACACATAGAGAGGCAGAAGACGTGCAGCACTGGGTGAAGAGGAAGTAGTTTGTACATTTCATCTTCCTTTGTCATATAACAGCTATGCCTTGGTCTTCAAATGGGGTACTAGTAAATTTTCTCAGTGATGGAAAACAAGTTTAAATGGGGAGAACTTGTTAGTCATTAGTGTTTGTAATTATTAACTCCATAGTACATGGACTTTAGATGTTCTTCACACCAGATGCAGAGCCCTGAATGATTTTAGAGGAGAGGAGAAGGTTCCCCAAAATAGAGGTGTAACTCTGAATACATAAAATGCACAGGAGGGCCTACTGGCCTGGCCATTTAACGTGATGTACTGTGGCTGTGTGCACCCTATCTGGTTAAGTTATTGCCAAATATAGGAGGAATTTGCACAATGCATTAACGTAGTTATCTTCAAGAGTTTAAGCAAGTATCTCTGTGTGGCATTATCCTGTGTTGTTGTGTGATCTAGTCTCTTGTCTGGAGTTAATTTGGGCATTTTCAGAACAACTCTGTAGTGCTGAAGAACAATCCAAGCCATGCTGAGTTAGCAGCTCTTGGCCATCCTTGACTCAGTGCCCAGCTGCAGCCAAAATTGCCCATATCAGGAAGAATACTGAGAATATGACCAAACAAGACCAGCATTTTACCACTGTAGAAAAATCTTCATGCCACCACATCTCGAGAAGTACATACAGTTAGTCTCCACATCTCAAGAAGAACGTAGTTTTTTTTTCCCCTTAAAGTTATGGAGAAAGACACCTAAACTTATTACCAGTAAGTAATAGCAGACTTATGGTCTCACTTCAGTTTGGAGAGAAGTCTGAGGGGAGATGAAGCTGATTTACAACATCAAGAAGGCAGTACAGAAGGTGAGTGCTAAGCTTGTGCTCCAAATCCTACAATACTAGATCACAGAATATGCATTGGAATTGAGAAGGTGTAATTTAAAACATGTTTTTAAAAGTGCCTTTATTCAAAGCCTGTGATAAACTTCTACATCTTGCTGTTGCAAGAAATTGTGGAGTCAGAACACATCAAGAGGCTCAAAATGGATTACATAAATGGATAAAAGGTGCAAACTAGATACTGTGTGGAGTAGGCAGCAATATCTCTCTGACATCTGAAATCTAAAAGTAAGATGTGGAAAGAGCATGAGATAGTGGCTCCTTTCACATGCTCTCCCTGAACAACTTCTGTGTTGGTCACTGTGGGAGACAGGAACCTGGGTGATGAACTAGACTGAACATACCTAATCCCATTAGCTTTCTAAATACTTTCAGGAAATGTTATTAAAAAGCTCCTGAGTATTTTCCCTTCTGAGGTTGCTCTGGTTTTGCAGTGAACAGAAGGTATTTCTGTGCCTTTGTCATCTTGGGAATTACATTGCAGTGATGTACATGAGAGTTACAAACCAGCTCAGAAACTAAATTGAGTACAGGGCTGAGTATGGCACATACTGATGATTGCCCTGAGAGTATATTGCCTTTGTGCACCAAGATGGGCTATTTCCAAAAGTAGTTGAATATTGATTTTTATATTTTTTTCCCACTCCTTAAAGACATTAATGACCCATACCTACCCATATTAGGTGCCAACTCTTCTCTCTGCATGATATTTCATCCATTAGAAAAGTTGAACTGACACTTCTTAAGTATAATAGTGAGGGAGATCTTAGCACTTCAGAAAGCTTTTCTCCCTTTGATCTAAAATGACCCATGCTCACTGGCTTCTCTGGCACGCTGCAAAGTTCACCAGTTCTCTTCAAGTTTTTCTGAGAGGAACAGAATTGTCAAGCTGGTGCAAGGGTGAGTGGGGGCAAGGATTTATGCCCTTTTTTCTTTCTGTTAGATGCTGTTGGCCTGATATCTGAGAAGTGAAGCCAAACTTGTAATTTGTAAGGACTGTATTTTAAAATATTTGCTGGTTGCTGCAGATAATTAAAGATATATTTTTTTCCAGATGAGAAGAAATGAAAATAAATAAACATGAATCTTTTCCACCTAATTTATGACCTGCAAATATGATTCTTTCTCAATCCGCATAATTAATTCTCTTCAGTCAAGAGCAACCATTTTGATTACATCTTCTATCAATAAAAAACCATGAAAACTTTTTTATAAGAGAAAAGAAATTCAACAATATCAGATGACTGTAGTGTAGATTGTTTCGCCACTTGTACCATAATTTTAACCATATTACAGCCAATATATAAATTGCAGTACCTCACCTTTAACATTGCTGTCAGATTTAGTTTAATGGAAATTGACTTTACTTATACCGACTTGAAACTCAATAGAGCTGGAAAGCTTTCTAGTATGGGCAGGATGCTAACAGATGCGGGTTATTATATAGCTTTATTTTCCAACTGTATGAATGTACCAAGAGAAATTAGAAAGATTTGTTTTAAATGTTGCATTTGATAAACATTTTTGGAGCCCGGTTTTCCTCTTTTAGAAATGCTTTGTGTCTTAAATGCTTATAGAAGGTAGTAGTTGACTCATAAAGGAAAAGGTGCAGCAGTTTTGTGTTAAGGTCTCTGCTCAAACTTGTTATCCCAGCTCCAGAAATGTGTTTTCACTAACCTAAGAGTGTGATAAGCTGAAGGAGAGGGTGCACAGCTTAGGCCTTTGGCAGGGCTTCCACTGGAGCTGCTGTGCTGGAGTAGCGGTGGAGGTTCATGAAGTGAGGTGTTCTTTCGAGTCTATCATGTCTCAGCTACTTTACAATCTCTAGAGGGTCCCGGGCAGAGTTTCTACAAGCTGTGCCTTGGTGTTGACCAGATTGTGCATGTGCTGCAGATGTTTTGGGCTGATCACCTGAAGTTTCTGATAACTGCAACATATGCTATGTTTTGGAGGTACTCAATAGTACATCTAGTGTCTTATTTCTAAGGCATTTTTGCTTCATGAAGCAATAAATTCAATGCTGTCATCATTAGGCAGGTGTTTATATGTACTCCAAGACTTTAATCTTTCTCAAGGGAGCAAAATACTTTAGGAGCACATTCTACAACTTGGTGTTTCCCTTGCATCTCTGGTATGTTCCTGGTTCTCTCTATGCCAGAAGAGAAAGTGCGATTTTATGGTTACATATAGGTCTTGAATCATTTCCCAATTTTGCCAGTGATTCTTGTGAAGCATAGAGGTAATCTGTCCCTTAGCTCACCTACTATCAAGTGTAATGTGGCTTTTTATTTGTTGTGTGTTTCATCTACTTATCTTGGAAAACCTTTAGGACACAGACTGCTTTGTTTTGGATGTATTATGGATCTCAATCTTTGTACACAAAGTCACCATCTGCTTGTAAGACTAGAACAGAAGTTTAATCTTCTGAATATTTGATAGAGTCCCCCAAAATACAAATAACTTGCCATCATCCTTGACTTTGACAGACATACGATGTGCCAACAAGAGATTAATGATTGTGACATGGCTGCTGTAATGCTTGGGTTTGGGAGAGTGTAAGTGTGTACCAACTCCTATTTTCATAAAACAGGTTTATGTAGGTAGAGAGCTGATTTTCAACTGATCATGAATTTTCTTTAGACTCATTAAGTCTTATCCGTGCAATGTCTCCCTGGTTCCTCTAGGGAGTCCTGATGGTGTCTCATGTTCTTCATTTCTGAGGGGCTAATAGTGGTTTCCATGTCTGAAGACAGCTTGTAGCATATGAATAGCCTTTAAAACCTGGAGTGTACTCTCTACTAGTTGTTGAGCAGTTGTTAGGGAAACTGTGATAAACCTTGGTGAAAATTACTTGGTTAGCCATGAGAAAATTGCTACAACTAAGAATGAGGTGGAAGCAAATGCCCTGAAGACTTCCTTGTGTACAGGGCTTAGAAGCCCACTACCTCTTATTGTTAGAAAATGGCCTAATGGAAAAACAGCATTTAAAACATTTTGGATCCTAGGAGAAAACACTTGAAAAAATTCAACAGGTCCTCACAAAATAACTGATAGGCTGCATAGAATTGAACCAGCCCAGCCATAAAAACAATGTTAGAACAATTATCTCAAAGAATTGTGGTCAAATGAAAAAAAAAAAAAAAAAAAAAAACAAAACAACAAATCAAGCATTTCTAAGTAAACTTCCCATATATAGAACACAGTATAGTAGAATAACAGCAAGGCAAACAGAAAGACTAGGAGAAGCTCAAACAAATCCTTACAACTTTAAGCACGTAACTTGTAGGCATAAAGTTAAGACAGCAGCTACTGCATCAAGCAGTTAATGTTTTCTTTTAGCTCTATTTCAGAAAAAATATTTAATTACATTGAGATAAATTTTATAATGTGATGAATCTGTAAAAGTTCAAGTAAAACATTATTATGATCCTATACTTCAAAATCTGTGCTGACACAAAGGAGAAAATTCTACATTGTTATTACGCAACTACAACTTCTTTATTTAAAGAACAACAAAAAATCTAAATTCCTTCTTCCTGGGTTGTCTAGGAAGATAAAACCATTTCCTTTCTTGACTCCGCCAGTGGATATGTTCACACACATACAAGTACATATGTGCATACATGGGCCAAAATACCAGAAATGCTATTGACTTCTTTCTGGTAAGGTCTTTTGATGTATCTGTTTATGACTTCAAGTCTGTTTTATCAAACCTATATATCTATGAGGTACAGTTATCACCCCTAACTCTCCCTAATACCAATGGAAAACAAAAATGAGGCTCACTTAATCTCATCTTAAAATAGATACTCAAAATGAGTAAAAAGAAACACTGCAACTGCAAAGGGAGCATTTGACAACTGACCCAAGTGTCTGCATATCTCTGGTGCATGGGCCCTTGTTGTGCTGTGAACAAAGCATAATTTTGCTTTTACTGAATATAGGAAACAAAATGTCTCTAAAAAAATGTGCAACAGATAAAGTCTAAACTATTTTTACTCCATAGCAGTGCTGAGGTCAGCACGGTAGGGGGAAGATACAGCTCGTAAGCCACATGAAGAGAAGGAGGAAAGAGCAAAAGGGGATTTGCTGCATGCCTATATCTATTTCAGGTGTCACCACCTTCTAGTTGTGCTTGGCAATGCCAATTGTGAATTGCCCAACAATTCTGGTTGGGCAGAATTGCCTGCCCAAGTGTTTTATTCATGCAGTTTTAATTTCTCCTTGATTATTTTTATTCTGAATTATTTAATGTGCAAATCCTGAGCTAAACAAAAGATTAATAGTTGTATTACGGTAGTGATGATGTTAATAGAGCTTGGAGCATTCTTGATTCAGCTGTGGCAGAGATACCCAGGCTCTCTCACTAGCATAAAGCTGAATTTTCTAAAACTGGTACAGAAAAATACAGGGGAGTCCTGTTTGATAAATATGAGCCAGCAACGTGCCCTTGTGGCCAAGAAGGCCAATGGCATTCTGGGGTGTATTAAGAAGAGTGTGGCCAGCAGATCGAGGGAGGTTCTGCTCCCCCTCTGCTCTGCCTTAGTGAGGCCTCATCTGGCATCTTGTGTCCAGTTCTGGGCTCCTCAGCTCAAGAGAGATAAGGAACTTCTACAGAGAACCCAGTGGAGAGCTTCTGAGATGATCAGGAAACCAAAACATCTTTCTTATGAGGAAAGACTGCAGAACCTGGAACTGTTTAGCCTGAAGAACAGAAGACTGAGGGGTTGGAAGCAGGGGGATTGGACTAGATGATCTCTGGAAGTCCCTTCCAACCTCTACCATTATATGATTCTGAAAATCTTTTTGATGGCCTTTTCTCTCACCTACCTATAATACCAAAACTCTATCATGCTTCTGGGGTTTGACAGAGCAGAGAGTGAGTTCAGTACCCTCTTTTATGTCATCAGAAACAAGATAACTTCTAAGAACTCGTGCCTGAGTGCAATCCAGTGAAATTAACTGCAGAGCTATGTCTCCTGTTGGAACAGGAAATCACTCAACTGACACTATTATAAAACATTACATAGTTATTAAGTGGTTTTAGAGTAATTTTTCAGTACTCAGCAGAAAACATTGTCATAACTGTTATACAGTAATTTTCTCTTGTTTATGTGAGTATATAGTATAGTATAACTTCTATTAAAGTTCCACTACATTTACAAAAGGGATTCTGTAAAAATGACCAAATTTATTCTTTCAATGCCTCCAGATCAAATTTGCCTCTGTTAAACAGTGTTTTAAAAAGTTGACAGTGTTGCAGATCCCACCTGAAATGAAGTTACGTTTTTTCTGTGTTGCATTTTTAATGAGGATGATTTAATTGTTTAGCTGACAATGTTATTAACAATGTGCAAGAAGGAACAGTCTGGGCCCCTAAGCATTTCTCTTTTCCATCTTGCCCTCCCAGAAGTCATCGTAATTGTAGGGTGTTAACAAAGGAAAAATGTGTTCTTTAGTTGAGTGAGGAGGTATATCTGGATGACAAAGACAGTGTTCAGTAGGAAGATGCCATACTGAAGGTTTTCTGATCATTGTGATATTTTAAGGCTAATGAGATTTTAGTAGACATGTTGAGTGAAAGGATTTAGGCATCTTAAATCACTGAGAAACTAGCTTCTTTGGTGGTTGTCTTCGATTTCATTCTACCTTGGCTCTGGAGAACTTTTGAAAGAGCAACCTGTGTCCCTAAATCCCATTTCAGAATTCTCTGTGTTACTGTTGGACACTGCCCAGGATCCATGAGAAGGCTGGTCCATCATACATCACAGCTGTATTTCTTCAGGCCCTTCTACTCCCCCATCAGCACTAGAATAATTTTCTAGCCATTGTGCAGCTTCCCCAGAAGTAATAGGTCTGCCTGCATTCAAACATTTTGCATATACAAGTTTGTCAGCTATGAGCATGGGAAGAGAAGAAACATGCCACTAATTAAATTGTTAGTTCTGGTAAATGTTGTTATACCAGGAAAAACCTCTATTGAGAGGTATAATATGTCGTTTGGGTAGCTGGTATAAACAGTGCTAGCAAAAATCTCTTGCCAGTATACACTACATCTCCACTCGGAGAGTTTATTGTGAAAGCCTTGTTTGCAGATATTTTGTACTACAATGTCCTAGCTACAGGGTAGAAGTGCCACTAAATTGAAAGTCAATTTGGGTTTTGCTAGTCTAGAATGCAGTCTTAAACTGAATGAAACTGGGATAAATGTACCCTAATGTCTTCTAACACTTCAAATCTTTAGAGAAGATCCTTTGCGAATATTGCCTCTGCTTGGCATCTGTTCATTACCTATAGAACCTCCAGACAATGATCCAGAGCACATAGGCTTCAGCAGAATAGCTTCTACAGCTTTGTATGTTCTTGCTCTAGTTTCTTCTCCTAATTTTCCTACCTGGAAATGGGATGAATAGCTCTGCTGTCTCCTGGAACATGACAGTTCATGTGACTGTACGGAGCAAACATCTGGGAGTAGGAGTGAGGCATCTGAGGCTAACGTGTGGGTGTTGTATGATCAGCAGCTTGGGAAAGCCACCAGTGGAAAGGGGAAGAAGTGTACTTATGTGTGGTGTGCCTTGTGCCTGTGGGCTGCCATGATCCATCCCAGTGATTCACAGAATGGTAGGGGTTGGAAGGGACCTCCAGAGATCATCCAATCCCCCTGCTAAAGCAGGACCACTTAGATCAGGTTGCACAGAAATGTGTCCAGGTAGGTTTTGGAAACCTCTAGAGAAGGACACTCCACACCCTCCCTGGGCAACCTGTGTCAGGTCTCCATCACCCTTACAGGAAAGTTTTTCCTGCTGTTAAAGTAGAACTTTTTGTGTTCAAGCTTGTGACCATTGCACCTAGTCCTGTCACTGGACACTACAGAAAAGTGTCACCTCATCCTCTAGACATCTGCTCTTTAAATACAAGTGTTGATGAAGTTCCCCTCTTAGTCTTCTCTTTTCCAAGCTTAACAGTCCCAGTTCCCGCAACCTTTCCTCAAAAGGAAAATGCTCTAAGCCCCTGATCATCTTGGTGGCCCTGCACTGGACTCTGGATTGTGATTCTCTGAGCTGGGGAGCCTGTCTCTGTCCCTCTTGAGCTGGGCAGCCTAGAACTGGACTCAGGGCTCCAGATGAGGCCTCATCAGGGCAGAGTTAGAGCAGCAGAAGAACCTCCCTCAGCCTGCTGGCCACACTTTTCTTGATGCATCCCAGGATGCCATTGGCCTTCTTGGACATGAGGGCACATTGCTGGCTCATATTCAGTTTATTATCAACCAGGACTCCCACGTCTCTCCCTGCACAGCTGCTCTCCAGCAGGTCAGTCCCCAGTCTGTACTGGTCTATGGAATTGTTCCTCCTCAGGAGCAGGACTCTGTACTTGTCCTTGTTGAACATCAGGAGTTTCCTCTTAGCCCAACTCTCAAGCTGGTCACGATCTTGCTGAATGGCAGAACAACCTTCTGGTCACAGCACAACCTTCTGGTCAATCAGCCAGTCCTCCCAGCTTAGGTGTCACCAGCAAACTTGCTGAGAGTAAGCTCTATATACTCTGCCAGTGCTGCTAAATGCTTACTTGGTGCAAAAAGTGAAATCTGGAAATTCATTACAAAGGGTGTTGCAGATAATAACGTTTCCTCAGAGCACACTGGGCAGAGCCAAACATCAGGAAGTTAGACGTAGTGTCCTCAGTCTTCTGTCAAGCAGTGGTGGCCGGTTCCAGTGTTTTGTTTAAGTAGAAAAATTCAGATCAGAAATATTTCCCTTCTGTCTGACCTGGAACATCTGGACTTTGCTGAAGTCATTAGTGTGATTATTTCACTGTGAACTAAATGGCAATTAGCAGAGTGAATCCACATTAGAAACAGGATGGACGCACGATCAAAATTTTTGAGACCCAAGGTAATTCAGACAGACTGGGAGTAAGTGCAGAAGGATGAAAGCTCCTGTTCACACAGATTTCATAGCTTTACTTGCAGACAAAAGGGAAATGTGTCTTAACATATGCTTCATTTTGAAAGAAATGCATACATAGATTGGCTGACTTATTAATTATAATCAAATTAAGGAAAATGTTACTATATATTTTAAACCATACCTGGCAGTGCCACTGCTATCACTTTTAGTGTCTGGAAATTAAAGAAAAAGAGCAAAAGTAAACCCACAGTTTTGTCTGTTGAACTGCTTTTTTGTTTATCTGTTTAACTTGGTTTAGACTATGAAATTACTAGACTTGTCTGGCTCATTTTCCTTTATGACCAGTGCAATGTTCTGGTTTTCATATCCGATAAAAGTAGCAATGCCACAAAATTACAAGGGAAATACTTTAGTCTCTTAGTATAGATATAATTAAATCCAACTAAAGTATTTTCATTGCCCAAGATGAGGAATCTTAAATCAAATAAACAAACCACTCAGGTAATAACACAAAGATAATTTAAAATGCCATATTATCAGACCATTGATGAGAATTTTCAATTGCATATTTGAATTTAAATCTCTTCTTTAATAGAACATACCATCATTATCATATGGTATAATGCCTATAACCAGCTATACCTACAAGGACTGTAATCCTATTGAGCTGCTGTAATGGCATGAACCACAAAAGCAAAGCCAAGTGGTTTATCAATGTCAGCAAACTCCCAGATGGAATTACAGTCTTATATGCACCGTTTAGTTGTATGCTATTCATTATAGCATATGACAAAAATTGTGCTTCTATTAAAAACACACAGATGAGAATATGTGTTGTTGAAGGGGAGTTGTTTAAAGAGTAGAAGGCATCTATCACTGCAAAGCAGAGTCATTTTCAGTGCAGTACGTTTTCAGGCATACTTGCAGGATGATACAGACTTGGATCCATGCTCTGAAAGGAATACAGTGCTTCAGGCTCAGTAGAACATTTCAGCTGCAATTTACTTGTATTGTCTGCCTTTCAGGAGATTTGACCACCTCTGGAGAAAGCATAAGCTGGGGCCTGGCGATGAGAATCTTTGGGAAACAAACCACAAGTTGCTGGCCAGGGAAGTCCTTTGGGATCCATTGAGACTTCAGAGGCGCTTTTTGAGTCTTAAGCATTATAATTTTGTAGAATTTCAAAACAAGTCAAACAGCACATATTCCAAAGTTGGATGTACTGTCTGTGCAGTCGTGTTTGTCCTCTTTTTAACAAGAGTCCTAGTGTAGAAAAAAAATCCTTCTCCCACTTTAAAATGAAACTACAAGTGAAAAGCAGTGCAACAAGGCAAATATGAAGCTAAGCCATACCAAGTAAAAGCGCTTTCTGAGTTGGAACTAGCCTTGAATCCCCCAAAGTATCTCAAGAGATCTCCATTGCTTCAAAAGCCACAAGATTCACCCATCTGTAATTGAAATAAATGGATTCTCCAGTACTTACATGTTTAATGATTTCACAGGCAGAGAGGCAAGGCAAAAGCAGAAGGGACTGAACCTATGGAAATGGTTTGTTATCCCTTAGAACCTCCAGAGGAGATGTTAGTGGTGTAGATGGCCAACACTTAAGAGAGATCAGCTCTGGCCATGACCAGAGGAGTTCAGCAGTTTGCTCCAGGGAAACAGTAAGATAGGCTATACAGTGAGAATAATGGGCTGTGGTTGGTTTGATTCCCTGGTGCATTATCAGAAATAGAATGATAACATTGTAGGATAGTGTTTTCTGTAGCTCTCATAATTATTTAATTCCCCTGACCCAGAAAATGGAAAGGTTTATGCCTGCATGGAGCTGGCTTCTCTGGGAATGCTTTATGCAGGATCAACAAAACGGGATATACATATGGGCCAAAGAAAGAAAACACTCCTTAAAATTCCATGCTGCAGTGAGGAAATGCTTGATGCAGATTTCTGTGATATGCACTGCAAGTCTCAATGTGGAAGTTGTGTCTCTGGGGACACAGCTTCTGTCTCCACAGCCCCTGTGATATGTCCTCAGTTGGCCACTAACATGTGACCTCAAATACAAACAACTGCCATCATCAGCAAGGGCAGTTTCTTTGAATTGCTGACATAGAATCAATCTTTTAATCTACTTTTCTTTTGAGTTGGACAAGCATGGAGCTGTCTTTCAAGCATACTGAACTTGGCTTAGCAGAGGGAGAGCAAGGGCATGCCTTTGGGTTCAAGTAATTGATGACAGCAGCTGGGCACTGTCAACTTTGGAGGACAACCTCCAGTTGCTTCTAAATGGGCAGCATGAAGATTAGGTTCATTTGCAAGACAGCAAGAGATTTTAAGGGCAGAGGCTAGGAAATTAGCTTGAGCTGGGCACATATTTTCATGAGGCTCATCTGGGGTTTTCTTTGTTTAAGTAAAGAGGCTTTCACCCCAGTGTGTCTTCTCAGACATAGTCCTCTAGATTATTTTGTGAGTTTTCTTCATACACAAATCCAAATTCAAAGCTTTTTTTTTTTCAGAAAGAAAAAAAATTAGATTTAGAAACTTTTCTGATGAGATTAATATTTTGTATTTTTCATTGTAATTCATGTCCTGTAATTCCATAACATGTCAGTAGAGACATTCAGGATAGTACAAATACCACTGAAACGTGTAATAGTTGTAATATTTTACATTCTGCTTTAAAATTGAGAGAGCCTGCTTTGTACCAACCAAGACAGCACATTTACTTCTCCATAGCAAAACGATTCCTCTTCATCTTCTAATGAAACCACTTGATGCCTTTCCTTAGCAGGCACATTTACGGCTAATGGGAACAAGCATAAAAATAAAAAAACATAAATTAAATTTATAATGAAACTTCAATTTGCAGAACATTATCTGTTTTCTGAGATAAATGCTAGAAAAACAGAATGTTTTTAGAGAATTGTTGTCATTAAAATTCAGAATTCAATTGGGGGGAAAAATTATAACTTTAAAAGCTTTCTGCAAATAATTTTCACATGGAGATTAAGTGCAAAAATACAACCAGGCATGACAAAACTCCCTGCCCCACTCCTTGATCCCTTCCCAAATCTGTTGGTGCTGCTTCTGTCTGCCTGCAGTTGAGTGGTGAGTGATTCTTGAGAGAATTAGAAGTAGCAGGTGAGAGGGTTAAATAAGCTTCTTAAACAATTTCTATCCTGACACTGCCTTGTTTTAAAATCCCTGAATCACCATCAGAACTGTTTATTTCATTATTAAAATGAGGCTGTAGAGCTCTCCCTTTTCTCACCCATGCATGATGTTCACAGAAGGAGAACTACTCCCACACGATTACAAGATCTGCTATTAAGTGTGAACTTCATATTTAATTGTAATTGCTAGCAAAATATAATTTAACAGCAAAGTATGCTGAATTTGTAACAAAGTACCCCTTTTATTTGAGCAGGAATATGGATTCTGCCCAAATGTATCCGCATGGTTCCAATTAAGTGGAGGAATGTTTAATGTAAAACTCAACTTGATGAAAATAACTGAAGTTTCTGACAAACCAATAAATTGGAGTCTAGAAAGCTCTGCATATACAGTACAATCAGGGAGGGGCAACACCCGCTGGATCATCAATTTTGGTTCACTCTTCCTGTTCATTTATGTTAAAATAATACTGTGTAGGTAATTCAATTTCTCCCCAGCTGTAAACACAGAGAGGAATGCTGGATGCAGATCTGGCTGAGGATGAGGGGAGCCTGGGCTGAATCCTTAGCCTGTGTGCAATTTACAGGCTAAAGTTTTGAGAAATTTTAAATCCAAGGTTTTTTATTTTTTTCTTCTTCATCTTCCTCTTCTTTGTCTTATTTGTCTTTCTCCTCTTTGGGGGCTAGCACATCAACAATTATCAAAAAGTCCTACAAAATACCCATTCGGATCTGAGTTTTTGTTGATGAAGATCTGGATGCAGGTTTCCCAATAGGAGAAACCAAGGATGCTGGGCATGATGTATGGAGACTTCCAGCCAGAGAGACTTGCTCCTTGCAGTCCCCATTGTTATTGACAGGTCCCACCTTGAGGGTTTTTATTTTTTTCAGCTCAAAGTAATTCTGAAATCAAATTCTTACCTTGGATACAGCTTGGACATAAAACTGCATGGACTTCACCAGCTGAGTTCAGTTCATAGTCTTTTACCTAATATAGTGTTTGAGTTGTTTTTTTTTTTTTTTTCAGTAGAATTGTTAAATTACAGACCTAAAGCTGTGGTGGTTAGCAAGCCGTATGCATTAAGAAGGAGGTCTGTGGTGGACTGATTGTTTTAGCAACCTTGATGTTGTGTATAAAACAGGCAGTTCTTCTCAGGAGTCCTGCCTTCAGAAGAGGAGAGATTCAGAACTATAAAAGCAGCATGAACCCCCCAGAGAACTGGAGCCAAGGGATGCTGGTTATATCCTTGTAATAAGAGTTGCTGAGTGTGGTAAGTGAAATAATCATCAGCTCCTTATTGGTTAGAAATAAATCTTCATCAAGAAGGAAGGAAGATAAGCTAGGTGGGATAAGTTCAAAATTAAGCCAATAGATGGTAAATGTTTTACCTTTTCACTGCTGCTATTAACAGGCTGTATCTCACCCTTTTCCACAGCTATGTCTGTGGGCAGCATAGGCTCAGGCTTTCAGAGGCGGTTACATGCCTGAAGGGTTTCATCAGTAACTAGACAGTAGAAAAGTAACTAGTCTGTAGAAAGGACTCTCAGGGACACCAGCTAAACCCATCACACCCAAAAACACAAGAGGGGAGCATGCTGGGAAATCACCCATGTCAGTGTGGGTACCCTTATCTTTCTCTGAACCACCTACCTGTGGTCTATCTAATATATTTTGGTTTATTTTATTTGAAAAATTTGCCTTACATGCTCATTTCTCCTCACTCTGGCTCTGTCTTGCTTTCTGAAACTGTGAGCTCTTCAGCAGTGCTTTCCATTCCTACCAGGATGTTGCCTAATCTAAGCTAGGCAGTAATAGGCTAGGCTTCTCTGCTATGCATTAAAAATTATCTTAGATAACATAAACTGCTCTGTAATTTTGCTCAGGGTTTGTGTGCAGACTTTTCTATGAATTCAGCTGGCATCTTTTCTTACTCGATTATATTGATGAAAGCTCTCATGCAAGGGTTGTTTTGTTTCTTCAAACCACCTCCCCTCTCCTCCACACCTCAACAAACAGCTTTGTAAGACAAAAGAAAAGCTGGCTAATTAACTTACCCTTTCCTCTCCACTTAAAGAGAGATCTGTTTACACTTTAAAAGAGGTGGACTAGGTTACTCTTGCCCTCCCAAGGCCAAAGTCAGAGCAGACTTTAAAACAGGACTTTTGTAAGTACCTGTGTTTGCTAGAAATATTTAGCTTCTTAGTCCTGTGACCAAAGCAAATCATTCACTTGAGCAGAACACGTTGGGCTTTTATTTCCCATTATGGGAAATACAATCTGTGTGATCCTGAGGGCATTGTTTGTTAGCTGACGTTTAGTGTCACTTCAAAGTTATTATTAGCTGTCTCCTGCTTCTGCCTTCCATTTTCCGGCTGGTGTCTTGATGAGAGCCTGCTACAGTCAGCATTTAAGCGCCCTTTCTAAGGGTAAAAAAGTTATTTTTGCAATTTTTGCTTGTAACTTTACAAATTCAGAATACCCATTCTCAGGTCATTTTGCAATATGGTGGCAGAAATATGGGCTAAGTAATCAGTAGTGACTCAGAGGATCTAATATGTATTTAAAACTATCAGGATATATTGTTCTGTTTTCCCAGAAGCTTAATATTGAATAACCATAAACCTGGCATGCTTATATTAATCTCTGTAGGATATTACAGTTTGCTGTCAAGACCCAAGGTATTTTTTCAGCGACACTACTACTTGGTTTATATCTTTTCCATTTTTTCTGTGCTAGAGAGGTCAGTACATAAACCATGTGCTATTTTCCTGTTGCAGAGAAACAACAGCTAGAAGATAACGTAGAGAGAGAACAGACCACATTTCTATTTTCTACTAAAGAAATACTGTCAACAAGTTCTTTTTACATAAGATATTTCTGCACTTTGGAAGACACTTTTTGTTGATATGCCAGAACTTTAAATTGTTATTTAGGGAATAGTTTGCCATTTATTGTGTGTTACCTTTATCTCAAAGTGTAAACTTAAGAAACTGTGCAAAAAAAAAAAAAATAAAGAGCTTGTTAGCCATGAGCAAATTAAAACTTCAGCACTCAGGCTTAGGCACAGCAGTAAAGGCACTAAAGGGGAATGGTGTCTGAGACTTGTACTTAACTCCCTATGGGTACCCTCCACTTTGGGTACCCGATCCAGCAGAGCCTGCTGACTGCAGGAGCCATCCATCAGCAATGGGAATCTGCAAAGGCAGAAGTTACTCTGAGATTATGTGGTTCTTTCCCTGCAGCAGTCCCTGAGTTGGAGATTTGGGAACTTTTTGCCCTGGCAAAGCCCACAGCATCATCAGCCTTATCTTTACACCCAAGTAAGGTGCCACTGAACTGAAAATAAGTGTGTTATAAGCATTTCTTTGCTTTAGAGAAGCTTCATAGTAGATCAGCTGCATTGCTTTTCTGGCTACCAGTCTAACTAGTCCTTTGGTAATGCAGCCATGTAGCTTGTTCTGCAGCTAAAGGTGTATTTATTGTCCTCTTCCTGATATTGAATATGAAACACCTCTTTTGTGCTTTTGTAAAGGCTTTACCTTGCTCTTTCATGCCAGTGCACACACAAAAAGCAAATCCTGCTCTCCATTCTGTGTGGCCAGACCCCAGCACAGCTCTGGTATTTGTGGCCCTGGAGTGGCTGCAGTGCTGCTGAGGGCTGATGTTAGTTGAAGTGAATCTAGTACTTGAAATATCAGAAGGTTTTGTGCTCTGAAAAGTGACAGACTAACACTCTTTTGCTCACAGCTGGGATAATGTAGGTTTCCCCATGCAGTTTTGCCAAGCGTGCTCAGTTTTGGACTATATTCCTTCTGCCATAGAGGCTTTAAACCATACTAGATGAAGTACTGAACAATATCCTGTAGGGAATAATCTTGCCATAGGATAATGGTGAACAAAATGATCTAATAATTTTTCCTCACCTTTAGTTTGTATCATTTCTTCTTCTCTAAAGCAAGTACATGCCAGGCAAACAGGGAATTTTGTGATGCGCAGATGAGAAGGACGTCAAACCCGTGTTCTTTGTTTGGCAGTAGTGAAAAGCCAGGGATAGACCCACAGTGGACAGTTTAACATTGTCATTTATGTGGCCCCAGGTGTACAGATGTTCTGTTGGGCATTTTCATCACTTTGACAAGCAGGCAGTCATTTGTTTTCACCGGGATTTCCAAATGTCTGGAATATTGGAGCAGGAGAAATCATATCTTTCCAGAGCTTATTTTTATGGAATGTATTATGAAAAGAGGTCCTTAGGAAATGGCAAGTCACTAGAATGCTTATTAAAATGACCTTAAGGTCAGATTCTGCCACTGTTAATCACAGTAGTTGTACCTTACTCTATGAGCTTTCCCATTGTATTCGGTGGGATTACTTAAGGAATTCAGGTAGTACCTGATGGGACCAAAGTGGCAAGGAGGCTGGCTCTTAATAAGCATAGCAGCTGCAACACAACATGCTTTCACTTTTACCTTCTATTTTAACTAGGTAAAAATATTTTATATGCAAGTTGTTTTCTTTTGAAGATCCCTTCTTCACAAAGATTAAATTTTATATAGCAATTGTTAAGCTATTATGGCATTTTAATAAATATTTTAATACATGTATTGTTTTGATATGAAGTCATCTTTGCTGAGAATGTGCTTCTAGATTAGAAGATTCCCATTTTTTTATTTTAAAAAATCTACCATAGGAGATAGAAAATAATGTTATTCTGAAGCCTCCTTGAAATTTATTTTAAGCCACTTCTGCTAAATGGCCTAATTTGGAAGAACTGTGCAATACTTCATACTGTTTCTGAAATAATAACTAGTGGAAAAAGGCTTGTTTCTGTATTTTAACATCTGCATGAAACAGAATAAGACCTTTATACAATTCTGAATATAAATAGGAAGCTCACCGCTGAAGAATTATTTGTACTTCTTCAAAATAAAGTAATGAGAATTTATTTACACACTTTTATGCTCTGGGAGAAAGAGACGCAAGAATTTTTTCTTCTTGATGGATAAGAAAATGATTCTGACTTAGGTTTCACTCTACTAAATAGGTTCTTTTCTTGTGTCAGAGACACAAACCAATTTTTGGGTGTTTGAGAGAACATTCTTAGTTTTGAGCATTAGTTCAGGTTGTTGAACTCAAGACTGGGTACTGCAAGAAAGTATTTTGCCAATAAAAGCTCTAACTTTTCAGAGTAATAAAGGGTTGTTCTTTGGGATTTTGTAACGCAGTCAAATTTAAAAATACTCAAATACAATGTAATTCTGTGATATACAGATTGCAGTGCAGAAATCTAGCCTTTTCAGAGGATTTCAGAGGCTGGTAAAGGATTTAGACTCTGCACTAGTTTGTGTTCACAGACTGTGCCTTAAAAGTATGTATGTAAATGTTAGTGATTCTTGCAAGTTTAATAGACACAAGGGTAAGAAATCTGGTGGAGTGTTTTTTTAACCAGGAATAATTTCTTCTTATTTTTTATTTTTCTAAGTGTAAAATGTTTTCCTCAAATAGAAGCAGAGCCAAAGACACTTCTTTTTACTTTTGAATATAGACTAGTCAACGTGAACCATTAAGAGACAACTTTTGTGCTGGAAATATTGCTGGACTATTTGGAGAATATTTCTGAAGAATTAGTACATCCAAATGAGAGTAAGATTCATATCATATTATGTGTAAAAGAAAAAAGGAGATAGCTGTTTACATTTATCAAGTCCAGAGGAGGAAAATTCTGCATCATCTATACATTTTTTGACAGTACAAGATTGTTATTGCATATCTGTAAATTGTTTGGCCCGATACAGTATTGAGTCTAAAAGCTGAAGGCAGTGTTACTTCATAGAAAATTCTTTTGTGCACTAATATCTTTAGCCCCTTTACAAGTATTTTTTTTTCACAAATTTTAGCTCTAGTGTTCCTCTTTCTTAGTCACTGGTATAATGTTTTGTATCATTTCTTTCTGTATCATTTCTTTCTGTTGGAGACGTGACAGATCTTTTAAATATTTGTAATTTATGTTTGCCTCTGAAATAGCCAATATCCAAGTTATACTCATTTCATACAGCAGCAAGGAAAATGTTGGTCAGACTTCAATGCTGGAAAACTTGGATCTTAGGAAAGCCTCTCCTTGTCCAAGCCTTGAGCAGTTCTTTGCTGGGCTGTCTGAAGGTATGTTTTCCTTCAGTTGCGTCTTCTGAATAACACCCCTAGGGAAGATTGCTTTAAAACAACAGTAAAAACTTCTAGTGTATCATCAGCAAGTCCTCTGATGACACCAAACTGGGAGGACTGGCTGATTCCCCAGAGAGCTGTGCTGCCATTCAGCAAGATCTTGACCAGCTTGAGAGTTGGGCAGAGAGGAACCTCATGAGGTTCAACAAGGGCAAGTGCAGAGTCATGTAGCTGAGAAGGAACAATCCCATGTGCTGGGGATTGACCTGATGGAGAACAGTTGTGCTGAAAGAGATCTGGGAGTCCTGATTGATAATAAACTCAATATGAGCCAGCAATGTGCCCTCATGGCCAAGAAGGCCAATGGAATCCTGGGATACATCAAGAAGAATATGGCCAGCAAGTCGAGGGAGGTTCTGCTCCCTCTCTACTCTGTCCCATCTGGTGTCCTGAGTCCAGTTCTGGGCTCCCCGGCTCAAGAGGGACAGGGAACGTCTGGAGAGAGTCCAGCACAGGGCCACCAAGATGATCAGGGACCTGGAGCATCTTCCTTATGAGGAAAGGCTGATGGACCTGAGGCTACCCAGCCTGGATAGGAGGAGACTGAGGGGTAATCTCATTAATACTTACAAGTCTTTAAAAGTTGTATATCCAGAGGATGGGTTGACAGTTTTGTTCTGTATTGTCCTGTGACAGGACAGGGGGTAATGGACAAAAGTCAGTACTCAAAAAATTCCACCTAAACAGAGGAAAAACTACTTTGCTGTGAGAGTGAGGGAGCCCTGGCACAGGCTGCCCAAGGAGGGTGTGGAGTCTCCTTCTCTGGAAGTTTTCAAAACCTGCACAAGTTCTTGTGTGACTTGATTGAGGTGGACCTGCTTTAGCAGGGGAGTTGGACTAGATGATCTTTAGAGATCCCTTCCAACCCCTACCATTCTGTGATTATGTGTATGTGATTAAGCCTGAAGACATTTTCCAGGACAGAAAAATCCTTTGGCTTCCATATGTGTATAAGTGTATTCAGTCTCTTTGTTCCTCAGGCAGACAGTCCCTGAGTTTCTTATTTCATAGTTTGCATTGGCTGGAAGCAAGAGGAGTTTATTATATTTAAATGTATTTATGTTATACTTGTGACTATTACATTTCTTAATATTTTAAAATGTTATAAACATTTCAAGTGCTGAGGGCTGAATCATTGCAAATCACAATAAATTCCAGTGTTCAGAAAGTAAATCAAAGAGATTTGTCCCCTCAGCCAAAAAGGCACTGGACCAGAGTAGTCTCTTTCAGGAGAAGCAGAGGAAAGCTATGAGCTGAGAGCAGACCTTGGGTACCCAGGAATCTCTGTTTGGTACAAATGGATTTATAGGCTCTAGAAATACAATAAAATAGATAGGTTGTAAATATTAAGAAAGTATAGAAAATGTAAGTATAAGTGTTAGTGTAAGTATAAATATAAGTATAGAAAAGGGAAGACTGAGGGGAGACCTCATTAACACTTAAAGTACCAAGAGGATGGGATGACATTTTCTGTAATGCCTAGAGTTCCACTTCAACATAAGAGAAAATCCACCTGGACACGTTCCTGTGCAACCTGGTTGGGGTGAACCTGCCCCACCAGAACAGTAAGCCGATGTGAGGGCCTCCATCTCCAACTTCTTGCTGGGACAGGGACCTCACAGCAACACAGGGGACACTGGGGCCCAGGAGTCCATTCTAGGTGCTGTATCAGTTTGCCACAAAGACACGTTGCCTTGCCCATAAAGGTCACTGTCCAGATACTGTTCTGATATTTCTTTTAAATCAGAGAATTGCAGAATAGTAGAGTTTGTAAGGGACTTTTAGAAGGCATCTAGTCCGACCACGCTTGCCGTAGCAGGTCTGCCTATATTAGGTCACACAAGAATGTGTCCAGGTGGGTTTTGAAAACCTCCAGAGAAAGAGACTTCGCACCCTCCCTTGGCAGCCTGTGCCACAGATCTGTCACCCTGACAACAAAGAAGTTTTTCCTTATGTTTAAGTGGAACTTTTTGTGTTCTGACTTTTGTCTATTACTCCCTGTCCTGTCACTGGGTGTTACAGAAAAAAAGTACTGCCCCACCTTCTCAGCACTTACCATTTAGGTATTTATAAGCATTGATAAAGTCCCCTCTCAGCCTCCTCTTCTCCAGGCTAAACAGCCTCAGATCTTGTAGCCTTCCTCGTAAGAAAAATGCTTCAGTCACCTGATCATCTTGGTTGCCCTCCTAATCTTCTTCTGCCAGCTGTATTATTATTCCTTACTTTTGAAAACTACTTTTTTTCTGAGAAACGTCCTGTATCTGTGAAGTGTAGTCTGATTATGAGACAATTTATTTTTCATCAAGTAACTTATTTACATTTATTCATCAGAACACAACTCAAAAAGGAGTCTTACACTATTGCTGAACTTTCAGACCATAGAAAACATTGCATGACAGAAAACTTACATGGAAAACAGCCCCCAAACTTACATAGGAAAGGAATAAAACTTTTGCACTTGAAAAACTTTGACATTTCAGAACAATTCAGATAGTAGATAATAATTTTCCTTTAACCATGCTTACTTGGATAACACTGGCTCCTGGCAGGTGTAATGCTAATTTCTCCTCAGCGACCATGAAAGTGATGTTTCTGAAGAGGAATTCCACCTTCTAATTCATTGACATCAAGTTTTGTTCACTGAAGACTTGGATGAGTCCCTGTTTCCAGAAGTATGTATCAAGTTTGTTGTGCTCATCACCCACCACTGAAATCTGTTGTTTCACTAGCATTTCTTCTACCTATGGCTAGAAGAATGAAGCCAAGGGTGATGTTATGGCCAAGTGGAATCCCAGATGCCGGTATCCTACCTTTGCCTTCAGCTCATCTAATGTTTGATATCAACCTAAAGATACAATTTTTTTCAGAGTAAGGTTAGCTGTACAGCATGAGACAGTACAGCACTGTGGTAATTATTACTATAATAAAATAGAAGCAGAGATGATTATGAATCTATTTTTCTTTCTGGTAACTGAGTGCTTATTCTCAAATTCAGGAAAGCATTTCTATATAAGAGCAAGCTTACAGTGTGCTTAATGTCAATCACAAGTCTGCACCATGTTAAGGCACATTTCAAAGACAGAGAAACTTAAACATGTGCTTAAGTTATACTATAAGCATGGTATAGGTGCCTTTTAAAAGTTAAGAGTTCAAACATAAATGTGAGAAGGGGATTTTGCAAGAAATCAGGACAAGGTTTATGTGCTGGTGTAGGATTGTAATATATCTTTGGTAAAATGCAGTTCCCTTGTTTTCCTAGGATTTTTGCTGTGTAGTCCCATAGATCCCACTCAGGCAGTGCTGCCATGAGAAACTCAGCTAGCAATAAGACAAGCAAAAGGGAAGAAAAATAAAGCAAATTTTTTTCTTACCAGTCAGCCAGGATACATTTGGCAGAAAGTAACACAGTTGTTCAGATAACTGGGCAGTCAAGCTAGAGATGCAGTCTGTAATACCTTATTTTCCAACAAATGTTTCCACTTTTTTTTTTTTCAGTTGAGTTGCCATTGAGAAGATTTTGATTAGTTATTCATCAAACTTATTTACAAAATTCTATGTCTGTAGTTAATTTATGAGTAGTTCTTGGCACACTTCAAACAGCTGTAATGGCTGTACAGTGTATACGGTGCATTTCTGTTTCCTGACTGGATGAGGGGAATGAGATTTCCACTGCAAATATTTTTTGTAGACCTTCAAAATTTGCTTTTCCTGAGTATTTAAAAATATTTTTAATACTGTTTCCATGACCATTCCTGTTTTTGCAAACACAAAGTCAACATAGCAGAAATGAAAAGTTAAAAATTTTAAAGGAAAAATAAAGTGTTTCTTTCTTAGTGCAATCATCCAGCTTGACCTGAAAGTCACTTTAATCCTAGCTCTAAGGTTTCATAGGGAAGTACACAGCCACAAGCACGTTCACGCATTACTTGTGTTCATGGAAGCGTTAATTGAATTTCTAAAGTCCCGTCTCAGCACATGCTAAATGCAATAGGAAAGATACTTTATAAGTCTTGCTCACTGTTGACTCTCAACTCCTTGTGGCAGATGGCTTCATATGGGAGGACAAAGGCAGTACCTAAAGTTCAGATGGATAAGCAGCTGTGGCAATGACATAGTGCACGAGGTTCCTGTGTGACCTGATCTAAGTGGACCTGCTTTAGCTAAGGTTGTAGACTAGATGATCTCTAGAGGACTGTGAGGCATTTCATGGGATAAAGGGAAACAAAGTAGTGTCCAGGCTGACTACAGAATTGCAGTTTTCCCAGTTGTGGGAAAAAAACATTTTTGCTTTGAATTCCTGAAAGAGGAAATACTTGTCCTATACTGTAAATGATGCTACCAGCAAAAGATCATCCCTGAGCATTTCTGAGTGTCATACAAACACAGTCAACAGCTTCACCTCTAGCATAGAGTTCTCCTAAAAATATGCAGGAAAACCCTACTCTACAGCTCTTTAATGAAAGGTAATTTTTCTACAATGCCTCTGACTCAGATATCCCTACCCAGCAAAATCCAGTCTATCCCTGCAGTGGCGTGAGATGGATGTGCTGGATGGAGATTCGATTATACCTTCTCTCTGTTATGCTCCCATCAGTCACCATCACCGAGGGAAACCTGGCACTGTGTCAGTGGAGCCTAGCATTTCAGTGAACTAAAGCAGCTTCTGCTCTAGCTGCTTGCTAGCAATGGTCAAGACTGCCTTTCTTTCTGACCGGTTTATTTGAGTCTTGGCATGTATCTGACTCCATAAGCACTGCGTAAGACCAAAAGGATCTAAAGTTCAAGCTCAGCTTGGCTAGGTTTCTAGGGATTTTACAATTGATTTTTTTCTTTTGCTTGTGCAACACTTCCAAGAAATACTTTATAATGTATATACATATTTTAGCATAGCTGTCTGTCAGCTTTCATGGCAAAAAAAAAGTATTTGGAAACTGGAGAATAGTAATAGTAAGGTTGTTTTTAAAGGAATCACCCTACACCATTCTAGGCCAAACACTTTTATTAAAGTTTTATGAAAATCCTCCCTGTTTTTTACATTCCAGTTGAGTCTATTAGGTTTGCAGGTTTTGATGATCTAGCAGGTATAAGCACTTCTCACATTAAATGCAGTGTTGACAAAGAAAATTCACTAGCAAAGGTTTCATTAACTGAGGATTATACTGAAACCTTTTCCCAGAATTTCCAATAAATGGAGCCCTAATCCAAAATTTGGCTTTAAATTCAAGTGCAACTAATACAAATTTGTGTTTGGTTTAAAATTACATGTGGTTATTTTCTCATTTTTGCGATATTCAGCGTTATGTCATCTGGATTCTCAAACAACATTGTTCCTATGACAAAAAAATGAGCTTAAATGTCATGTATGAATGAAACAATAGTTTAACTTATGCTTCCAATGAGTGCTGTGGAAAAAAAAACCTGTCCCTGAAAAAATGGACATGTAGTGATAGGATGAAGGGCAATGGCTTTAAACTGAGAGATTTATATAGTAGGAAGTTCTTCACTGAGTGAAGATGGTGAGGCACTGGAACAGGTTGCCCAGAGAGGCTGTGGATGACTTGTCCCTGGAAGTGTTCAAGGCCAGGTCGAATGGGACTTGGAGCAACCCATTCTAGTGGAAACTCGTCCTGTCCACAGCAGGGGAGTGGAGCTATGTGATCCTTAAGGTCCCTTCCAATCCAAACCACTTCATGAGTTGACTAGTTCCCTTAAATGAGCTAGTCAGGGCAGGTCAGGCAGACCTGGGCTAAAGGTCCTGAGATGACACATCCACAATGTGTCAGCAGTGCTCACACCTGAGGACATGCCCTTCCTGTGTTGGTCAGAGCTTACAGTAAAAAGATGCAGAGATGGGCCCGAGCTGTGAGGGCACCTATGGTGCCCAGTTCACCTATAAGGCTCAGGTGCTTTGGCTGGTTCCTTGGGTGCTCTGGGGAAATCCGTTGCCACCACTGTCACTGGGAGTTTTGCTGTTGATGTAAGCTGTTTGACAACCTTGATCACCTTGGTATAAAATAAAGCAATACCTTCCTCTGGGTCTCTCTCCTGGCATTGAAGATATCTGACAAGATTACCTGGTTTGCTCTCCAGGCACATGAAGAGGTTACAGCAGCTGCCACTTCCTCAACCAAGAAAGTCTGCAAATTTACAGGCTGTTTACGTGGGTGCAGTAGTCATAAGCAGTGTTTCTAAGTTTGTTTGTGCACTACATGGACCTTTTTTTTTCACTCTGTTACTAGGGGAAAAAAGTTGCAATGGCTTATTAAGAGATTGCAGTCAGGGAGGCATTTGAGGCCCTGCTCCTGTGCTGCAGACCCTGATGCCCAAGGAAGAGATCCCTGTCCTGGAAAGATGACGAGAGCTTGGTCCAATTCTCCTAAACTCAGTAGGAGTCTCATCCAGGGATCTAATAGGTTTAAGGTTTATAACACAGTCTGTTAAGACGAAGTTTTTGAATCTACTTGAGGTAACTGAGTGTAGCTTTCTATTAAAATTAATATGAATTGGGTATTTAAATTCCTTAGACATCTTTCAAAGCCCTAATTCGAAGTAGCATATAAAGATCTAATATAACTTCCATTGCACTTAATTTACAGTTTGTAGTTAAGATGATGTAAACTCTGGGGTTTGTTTCAAAATGCAGTTCATTTATTTACAGCTCCCAAAGCTAAGCCACTGTTAGTGTTCTGTGAGAAGAAACCAAATATTTTGTAGCAGCAGATACTTTGGTCACAATTGGTTTTTAGTTTTGCTTTTCCTCTGTGTCAAGAAGATTGCAATATCTCATGAAGAAAACCGAGATGGAAATATAAATATGAAGTATTTATGGTTACCTTTTTAAAAATGAGTTTGAACTCATATACACCACCCCCCACCTTCCTTAATGGTTTTACATAAACAATGAAGTGCCTCAGGAAAATCACCAACAGCTCTTCTGTCAACAGATAGCTTCATTTTCTCTCCTGGATTAGGGTGGTCTGGAGCTATCAGCAGCTGATCTGACAGAGTAAATCTGAAACAAATTGCTGTTGCTATAATCCTTCATTGGCATGAGGTGCTGCAGAGGAGATAAACCAAGTATTGCTGCATAGCTCTATTGGTTTGGCTGGTTATTCATTAGCATGTATTGAAAAGTGTTAAGTTCCCTGCAATTCCTATCTGTCTGTCTATCTGTTTGTCTGTCTATCTATTTATCTATCTATCTAAATTTGATTGGGATATGTTTCTTCATCCTCAGAGTAATGTAAGAAAAGCCATCTCCCAGTGCCTTCTGATTTGAAGGTGGATCCATGGGTGTAAAAAGACGTTCTAAGGCTCATCATCTGAAGACTTCTTTTTTTCAAGATTTGAGACATATAGTAAAATTTTTATTTGTTTATATTTTTCCTGAGACTACTAATTTGGTTGACTTTAAAATAGTATTGGAAAAAAAAAAACAGTTGGTCATGACAGCAGCTTAGTAGCATGGTAAAAATCATGCCCAGATGCTTGAAGTCCTGGAAAGGCTGTAGCAGAGGTGAGTGGCAGAGTATTGCTAGCTTCATTGGCACTGGTGGAGACACTCGGTTTGGTAAGTAAGCAGCAGCTCTACGTTACTCTCAGACTTTACTGGGGAATTGTGGTTCAGATGTGTAGCTGTGTTTATTAAATTTCAGGTATTGGAAGGGATTCCATTCAGGGATTCCATCTCAGGAAGTCTCCATATACTGTTTGATTTCATTTTGCTGAACAAGTCTTAAGGAAAGCGGATGCCACAGGGAAGAGCATCATTTCTGTCATTTTGAAGGAAGCATCACTTTGTTTTAAATTTAAGCTGCTGAGGGAAGTGGCACCAAGGTAGGTCCCAGCACCATGCTCTGGCTGGGAGCAGAAAAGGGAGTGGTGGGAGAGGTGGATTTCTGCTCTCCTCATGGGAATACACTGCAGAGAGTGTCACCCCTGAGGGTGCTTGTCTCCACATCTGGGTACCTGCCCTCTTCTCCTTCCCCTCTGGCTATGTGTGCACGCTTGTCTACATGGCTGACAGGTTGGTTGAACTGGTTTGGGATTTTTTTTCCCTTCTATTGGAGGTAACACCATCAGTGGAAGAAAGGTCTCCCCTCTTACATCTTAGTGTAATACTAAAATGAGCTGTGTGAATTGAAATTATTTTTCTTTCCTGGCAAAACAAAAGAGCTGAAAGATTTAAAATCCTAATTGCATCAAAGGAAGGAAATTAAAATATCCTTACAGGAATTCAGGTTGCTGAAAATACTCAGATCCAGCCCAGACACAAGTATGTTTTCTATTAAAACTTAAACAGCCATCCAGTATAATATTTCCTGAAGTTTCATCCATCATGCTACTGGTTTCTGCAGGGAGAGAAACTTAATCTTCCTTTGCTATGTCTCAGGAAAAGTAAATAATATTGTTAAGAAGCTTCACATATCACAAATGCCTAATTAGGGAGTCCTGGGGAGCTGGCAAGTTTGCAGACTTCAATAAACGTGCTGCAATGCCCTAAGGAGGAGAAACGTTGAGGGATGTCTGCAAATTATATAGGTACAGGCTGACCTGCATCTTGTACTGCTAGACTGTAGAATGGTTTCTCCAGAGGGGCAAAATGGCACATGGCTGCATGGCTTGGAGCAGAGAGCTGACAAGAGTGTTGTTGAAGCAGTTGCAGGAGCCTTCTTGAAGACAACATTTTGAAGGCATCTGTACGCCTGCTGGATCCGGGCAACTGGAGTGGTATGTGGTTAGAGCAGCCTCACCACACGGTGACCAGTGTTGGGACTCCACCAGAAGAGAGCACAATGAAACATGATCTTTCTGAAGAGATTTCCTATCTCAAGGGTTTGGTCTTCTCTGCTGTGTGTGGAACATATGTCTGTTCCTGATCCAGGATGGGGCTTCTGCCAGCCACTGGGAAGTAATGACAGCAAAGAGGAGGAAACACCCCTTCATCCTGGCTCTCTTTTGGCATAGGATTGCATAGAAAGCTGAATTTCCCTTCACCTTGACAGATTCTCCAAATCCTGCACCTCAATGGAATTCTGAGGGGGATCTCCCTCTAATTTCTCATATTGAAGCTGTTATGTTTTGAATAAAACAATGAGGAAACCTAACAGTAGTGAGTATCAGTCAGGTCAAGTAATTACAGGTTTCCCTTCTCCCAGATGTTCATCCCAAGCACTGATCTTGAAACTAGAGCTTTTCCGCTCTCTTCTTCAATGGCTAGCTGATTACTTAGTCAATGAAAGGTCTAACAGCTTGAGCAGGGTTGATGTGGAAGATGATAAAAGCTGGATACTGTAGAGCCTGGGAGAAACACCACAGATGAGTGGAGTTTTTAACCAGAAGTGATAAGAGGTGAGGTAGCAGCTGTATCAGATTCTCTGTGCTGTGCATGGATCAGAGGTGTACTCTGAGGCCATCTAATTTGTCAGACCCTGCAGAGTGGTCTCAGAGTGGTCCTAGTGTCACTGACACAGGTCCCAGGCTGTTCAACATCGCTGAGGCTAACACATTCTAGGGATGGTCAGAGCAACTCATCTAGATACTTAAGAAATCTTACAGGGGGCAGGAGGCATAGCCACTTCAAGCCTTTCATAATAAAACAACCTAGCTTTAGTTGCTGGAGTGGGAAGATATCCTCTTTTTTCCTTCTTTTCATGAAGAGAGTAAAGATATTTTCAAATGTTAACAGTATGATTTAAAAATATTTATTTTCTGGTGAAAAGTTGAAAAGTTGAAACCATTTTTACAACAAGAAAGAGAGTCTAAGAACATTGTACATGACTATTAAAAATAGAGTTTTCTATTAAAGAAAATAATTTAAAACAGAGTCCTAGCTACATATTTGACACATTTGCATAACTAAAACTGTAACTCGCAAGGAAAATCAATGTTGAGGGCTTGTGTAAACATCTCATTAGAAATAGAGTGAAAAATGCACAGATAATCCTCCCAAATTGCTTTTCATGACCCAATCTATAACTTCTGTGATTTTATAATGACTGTGTTTACTACTAATGAGTCACTAAAATGTTAGATGTGTGCAAAAGAACTGCAACAAGTCATGACTTCCCAGGATAAACCCAGAAAAATCTTCAGTCAGTCAAGTCCACATTGAGATTAAGCATATTGGGAGACTTAATTGGGCATTAGTAAGGCCCTTACTGGAGCTACTGTGAAGGACACCTGCTGAGGATCTAGTCTGACATCTCTTTTAAACATATTTATACCCAGCCTCTGTGGAGTTTACTTTCAATGCCTGCTCTGCTGATCAGCCTGTGCTTACAATTGTTTACAAGTTGAACAGCAGGGGTGCAGGGGCACTAAATAAATAACATACTGTCAAGCTATTTCCTTGTCCAATAATGGTTTCTCATTAATTCCTTCCTGACCCTCAATCAAGAACCATAAAGGCCTGAAGATAAAATAGTTAATTATTTTGCTTTCTTTTTTTTTTTTAAAACTGGTGACTTGGAAAATTCTACTACTGTTGTGGAAGGTATATCTAGACCTGTATCCTTATTAGTTAATATACCTATTACCTTTCACCGTTATTTGTAAAATGTAGGTGCTATTTCCAGTTCCTTATGTGAGTTATACACTAGGATATTTGTTCTGGCAATTTTAACATGGAGAACATATCACCGCTTGGTAAGGTCTTTCGTGATGTACCTGCTCTAAGTGTTTTTTGTTTTCTCCAGACAAATCCTCTGTCTTTGTCCTTTATATCACTGATGTGGTGAACAAGGACAAACTCCATGATCACCCTCATACCATGGCAGTCCTGTCTGCTTTTCATGAACTTTCTCTCTACTCCACAGTGTTGTGGGTAACCAGTGGCTTTCTGGGATAGAGGAAGAAACAATCATGGATAAAAAAAGAATGGGCCTGGGCTTGAATCCGTGTGAAGACTTTTCACACCATATGAGTGCTCTTTGGTGTCCAGATATGGACTGAGGTTATCTTCAAGGTGTATGGCAAGGGGGAAGAGCCTGTGATCTCAGCTCACATTGTTCCCTAGTGCAGACCTTTGGATGCACAGCTGTTTGTCATCTGGCTCTGCCACCTTGGTATTTTTCAATTTTGTTTGTGGGATTTGTTTGTCAGGGAATCAATATGGGGTATAATATGACCTGGGAGCCTACCTCTAGAGGACTCCTGTTGCCCATGTAAAGGACCATGAACTCCTAGGCAGCTGGAGTTGAATGTGTCTTTACACATTGCAGACTAACCTAGGCTTCTATAGGATTAAGGCTTCTACATTTAACTGTCTATCTACGCATGGGCTAGGTGTCTGAATTCCAACCTGGTCAACTGAGAATTTATCAATACAGTCTAGGGAGTCTAAAGAGAGATTTGATTGACCAGTTGCAGAATTCATCTGTCCATGCATAGGTGTCATCTAACTATACCCTTTAAGATGCTACAGAGTGCCTCACTTGGCCTCCTGGCTGCCTCCTAGCTCATGGGTTTTCTCTAAGGCATATGTCCCCTTTACCTCTCCTGTGGCTGTGTTTCAGACAGAGCACCCCAGAGCACCTCAAATAACATGAGGCACCTAAACACAAGGAAAAGCCTGCCCCGGGAGGGTGTGGAGTCTCCTCTGGACGTTTTCAAAACCTATCTGGGTGTGTTCCTGTGTGACCTCATTGAGGGAAACCTGTTTGGCAGGGGGATTGGACTAGATGGTCTCTAGAGGTCCCTTCCAAACCCTACCATTCCATGATTCTATGAACTATAGCCTAAATGTCTAGCTAGGATTGAGGTGAATTGTTGTTTAGACACGATGACATTGAGTACATCTCCCTTAGCTGCAATCCCACTTTCAACGTCTGTAAGCATGTATCTAAAGTTACATATCTCAATATAAAGTCAAATATAACTCTGTTAAATGACAGGTTGATTAAAGACAGCAGTGTTGATAGGTGCTGGATCAGTGAACTGGAGCAGTTTAGCCATCACTGACTCTAGGATTTCAAGAGAGAGGCTATATACAGTCAAACTGTCCAAACAGGGATTGGGTGTGCTCAAGAATGAAACCGCTCAGAGTTTGACTCCGAGCTGGATGTCATTTTGGCTATAACAAGAGATTTCAGAAGTTTGGCTATTAGTTAGACAAACTATTGCTTTATATTAATTTTATTTTATTGAAGTACTAGAAAGAACTACATTTGCAGCTAAAAACATGACCTGAAACAGGCTTCTTCCAGTTAACACCTGTTTCACAGAAATGCCACCCACCAAGACCTTGGTCTGAACAAGACCAAGACTCAATTTATCAGTACTCACATTAACCATAATGGCAAGTCTTTAGCAACTACTCTCTTTAAGTGAATAAATAAGTTGGATTGTACACTGAATGCTCTGAAAAAATCAGATGTGGCTCAACCATCTGGTATTATATTATAGATTTTTAAAAGGTGTATTTAAGACCTTCTGTGGCTGGAATAACACTTCTGTGGAGCTAGTTCTCTGATCTGTGTTCCAAATCCATCACATTATTTTCTTATGAGGCCAGAGCTACCATCACTAATTAGGCCTTTTATTTTGTTTTACTAGATTATCTGGTTTTTAACTTTAAGATCTCCTTGGCCAGACAACAGAACTTGGATGAAATTATCTGAGTAAATCTGTGCCAAGTCTCAGGCAAAACTAGCAGAGCTGATTTAAGATTGCCACTTTTCCAAAAGGTTGAAAGCAAAGTTTTCCTTTTTTCCCAAGGTCCATGAACACGTCTGAATGCTGCAAACCAGATCACATCATAGCTGTATTTCACCTTTTTTTTTTTTGGTCTTACTATGAAAATAAAAAGTTACATTAGAAATATTTGATTATATGCTATTTCCAGACTTTGCCATTGTGTTATGATGATGTGATATGACAGGGAGCACCAGGAGAACCTGATGTTCAGTTTCCTCCTTTTGTATATGAGTCAAAAAGTAGATAGATATTAACTTGAATCAATGCCTTTGCATTCTCCTTTTCTTCACATTGTAAAGTAATGTACGCACTACTTGGTGTACTCTGTGAAATACACAAGTGAAGATCCAATGTAAATACAATAAGAAGCATTTAGGAAAGCAGATAGATCAAAGGAAGATGACAGTTTGAAAACAAGTTGTTATACCTAATCAGTTAGAAGACAGTTTGGGTTTTTTTTCTTTTTTGGGTGTTATTAACAACAGTAGATTAAGTTCAGCCAGTTTGGGAGTTGCATTTGGGTCAGATAGTTCAGACTCTCCTACAGTCTCCTTAAAGAAATTAACAGATTCTTTAAGTATGGGTTGCTTCTAAAATTATTTCTTTATTATCTGCTTTGAACTGAACTGGTGCTCATTCCGGCCTCCCTGCTGAATTTAGAATTTCTCCAGCAGAATTTTGTTTTAGAATTTCCCACCAATGGACAGAAGCATTTCTTTGAAGATATGTCTCAAATAACAGAAAATAACCATTATCTATTTTTATGTCATGGCTTCATTTTTCCTGATATCTTGACCATTGGAGTGGCCTGCTGAGGATCACCTCCATCCTTCCAGGGGAGCAAGTGTAATGTGACCACCATACACCTCATGAGGGAGATGGGACAAACCCTGAGCTTACCTACTGTTCTGTCCTGTATCCTTTTCTCTTTGAGGGTCTTCTGGATGCAAATGACATGGTACAGATCTGGCTCTGCTGAGTGCCCTGGTTTTAAGATTTCTTTTGTGACAGCCTTTATTTTGGACTGATGTTTCACACTGATGCTGAACACTGATTGGAATATAAGGATGCTTTGAAATCACAATTTCTACAATATTTTGAAATTCTAGACATGAATTAACATTTTTCTTTTGTAATTTTGATCAAAGACCATAATGTCTGCATTGCTTTGTAATGTTTTCCCTGCTGTTCAAGTGCATGACCTGTGTCCAAGGTCGCTGACCAAATAGCAGGGATAAGGCTGAGTTGAGACTCCATCCTGCACAGATTTGAACATGGATATTGCTTGCACAGAAGCTAAGCTTTTTATGTGGTCCACTAAAAAGTGCTTCTGTGTGTGCCTGTGCACTTCTATGTACACTCAACAGGAACTCTCTTCCAACATGAGCTATATCTACTGAGCATAGGTACCACCAGTCCTGGAGAGCTGTCAGACATGATTGAATAATTTCCTCAAGATTTTGGAGAAGTTAAAACTTTTTGGTCCTGATTTTCACACTGTAGGAAGCAGTTTTAATTTCATTCTTCACCCTTTTCCTCAAACTGTACTGTGTGAGTTTATAAATTGCGTACATGGCAGAAAAACACAAGTAGATTCTTTGAAAGACTTTTTTTCCACGCACAGTATAGCTGAACAATGTCAACAGCTGTAGCTCAACCACTACATCACTGAGCCAAAGATGTAGTTCAAATTTATTTTCAGCAGTGGTTTGGCATTCAAATTGTGGATGACCTTTAAGATATTATTTGAAATCTCCCATTTGTTATGACTGAAGTGTACAGGAGAAGAAGCAGATCTATGAGTTCCTCTAGTTCTGTGCTGAGGTAAAAATACTACACTGGCAATATGCAAGCTGCATTTTCTCCTTCATCAGATGTATGATACTGGTATTGTTTTGCTTTAAACAGCATGATTTATTATGTTACACTTTTTGTAGAGAGCAAATTCACTTTTCTGTATAGAATAGGGCACTTACTAGCAAATAATGCATTTTCCTATTCTGCTTGCATTAACAAAATTATCTTCTTAGGTAAAAACCTGTTTTTGATCAAACTTGTGAATATCCTTAAAAACCCCCAAAACTTGCTTTTTCAAATTACGTTTGCTTTAGCATACAAATGTACTCTAGGGAAAGACAATTATTTAAAAAAAAAGAAAAAAAAAGAAAAAAGAGCAGAACTCTGCCAGATATCTCTATTATGTAAAAGACTCCAAAAGAAAGAAAGAGAGAGGTCAAGATTGTGCACTTGCCAGTAAAAAAGCTGAAAAGACCAAACAAATCTGCAATTATGGCACAGTCTGCAACAACAAAGATCGCTTGTATTAAGCCTGGGCAAGACTTTTTTCTTCCATATAAACCTGTCCAGATCTGAAGTACTTCTGTTGATTTCAGTAGTTTCCACAGACCTGCACCAATTCCTTGTTCTGTGGTAGTTATGGATATTGGACAAGCTATTGCTAAATGTCAATGCAATAGGTTAGAAAAGGAATGAATAGCAAATGGCTAAATGAGTTCCCATTGAAGGGAAACTGGTGACTGCAAGGAAATTTATGCTGTGTGGAAGACCTGCATCAATATCTTAACTGAATGCCTAGCTTTTAACCTATTAAATAATTTCACTTTTCTTGGCTCCTGCTTTGAAAGTCTTTGGACCCTAACAGACTGTGCCTGAGAAGCTTTTAGAAACACGTTGAAAAGGCCCCATCTCTTGCAGGGACGCTGAACTCCCTTCCAAGTATGGAAGGTGAGATACCTGAGAAATTAGGACATCAGGATCTGAGCTAGCTCCACTTCCCTGATAAGGGCATGTCCTGCATAAATTGCTAGCAGGAGGGAGTGATCAAGCTGTAAAGTGTCACTCCCAACTCCCTCTGAAACTGATAGACTTTTTGGATGCAAATCTCAAGGAAAATCCATTTGGAATGATATTGAAGGATTTATATTTCTATGTAATTTATGTGTTATCTTTAACATTTGCACAATATGTTTTTGATTTTCTAGCCTAAAAATCTGACAAATATTTTAAACAAATCTTTAAAACTTCCCTGATTTTTGTTTTGTTCCTATCATAAATCAATAAATAAGTAGTGTATTTTAAAAATTAAACAAAACCCATACCCACACCTTAAGTACTAAAAAGATCAGATTAAAACCAAGTAAACATAAGGCTATGTCAAACGCAAAGTAAAAATCCTTCTAAAAATACCTGTCACAAAAGACTGCAGTGTTTTTAAAAGGGTATTTTCCTGATCAATTTTTGCAACAGTGGTATTCTTAAGGATTTATGTAAAGGTTCATTTGATTCTATTTATTTAATCAGCCAAAACATCTACTAAAGATATGCATGCAACAATTTTCACTTAGGAAATTTAAATAACCATATCTTGCTGATTACAATTTTTTTTATTTTAAAATACAGCTAAGAAACCAAAACAAGTCTTTGTTTCTACATAATATATTCCATTTGCAAGGCATCAGGCATAGACTCCCCTGTTTTGGGGGCAAATGGCCATGAATATATTTGTTCTCCAAAGCAAAGCCTATCAAATATGCTTTCCTTGTCCTCTTAAATATGTGTTACTGTAGATATGGGCTCCTACTGACCATTCTGGAAGGAATATCCTCAGCTGCTTTACTTGCTATAATTCCCTGAGATGTTTTTTGTAAGAAGAAATTAATTTATTTCATCAAAAATGCTTAATCAAAACAAAATATTTACATTTATCTAGGTACTGTGACAGCAAAGCAGACATACTAGGCAGCTTATCTTTCTGCTCTTTCTCTAATATTTATTAAGCAGTTAGGAGCAAGTAAGCAGGGGTTATGAGAGGACTGAGCCTGTAGTGGCACTGATTGCCAGGTTTAGTGGACTAAATACAAGAATTTCTTCACTTCTTTTGTGTGTCTGCTGTCCTAACACTTGGCACTATTGGAGCCGAGGAATGTTTTTCCACTAGCTTTTACCTTAGAGGAAATAAGTCTTCTTACAAGAGAAATGCACAGGAGACATCTGAAGGATTGCAGTCAGGCTTTTTATCCCGACTTGTGTTACAAATTTGACTTCTTATTTATTGATTTCTAATGCAACTTGCAGCAATAGAACAGGGAAAGCATCTAATATGGTTTGTGAACACCAATAAATGTGTAAATTATGAGAATGGCGTCCACTGACTGCAGGAAGTTTGAAAAGCAGAACAATGAGAGATCACACTTGAGTAAAGATGACCAGGGGAAGAGACTCCCAGCTAAGCCAAGCTCAGCAAGCCTAGACTAAAAAAATATCATGAAACTAATCACCTGTGTTCATTAGCTTCTCACTGGAAATTTTGGAGGCCTGTTTTGCTGTTCTTAGCTTCTTTAAGATTTTTGCCAAAGAATATTCTTAAAAGTGTAGGAAGAGGCAAATGCATCATGATGGAAAGAGTTTCATGGAGGAAGATTGTCATAGATTATTACATGCAGGCATCTTTTTCTTCTGTTCTTTCCTTTTCCCTCTTTTTTTTCATGCTTGAATGAGGTAATGTAATGGAGAAACAGAGCTATTGCTTGTCCATGATGGAAATGGGTAGATTTTTGATTCACGAATAAAAAACCTCAACAGCCAAAAATAGGGTTACCATGCACTAAAGCAGAGATTGAGACTCTGAATAATCTGACTTCAGCCTCCACCAAAGCCTTCACCATACCTTTCACGATCATTGTAGAGCAATCTGAGAGCCTTGCTTCAGCCAAGAAAGAAAAAGCTGAACTCATAGCTGCCTTATGCAGCTAAATATAGGAGATGTCAGTGTGCTGTCACATGACATTTTTTGGCAGGGAGCTGGAACATTTTCATTTTGTAAGGCAAACTGGTGGCACTGGATTTGTATAGCTCATCATTGCTCTGCAGGAATCACACTCTCTCCACGGACCCCTTCTACATGCCAGCCTTTGCCAAAGACTCTGGATTTCTTACCCCAGAAGTTTTTAAAGAGAGATTTCTCCAAATGCCACCATTCACTCTTCTCATCAGGATAAACTGGCAAAAATTTTCCTCAGAGGCTGGCTTCCAACGAAGAAAGCCTTTCCAAGAACAGTAAACACACTAAGTTCTTGCCCACTGCATCAGGGCAAGAGTCCTATTTCAGCAAATACTGTGTTGGTAAGGCTGATTTCAGCATGTCACATGTGATTGCACAACATAACGCAGTGAAATGACGTGAGACAACTAAATGACAAAATGCTGGCTCACAATCAAACATGTAAAGCACCTATTTTCGTCTCTACCATCTGCTATCAGTTTGCACAGTGTCTTTCCTAGCTGAAAACACAAGGCGGATTGGCAGAAATGGAGCATTCCTCTGGCTGGTCACAGACTGCAAGATAGAAAATTTTTCTCCCCTTACGACTAGCCCATCTCTAATTATTTTTTTTTATTTGGATTTATTTTGTGCACGCTAAACCATGATAAACTAAAGTCTAGTGCTGCATGAGAAATGTTCTCGAGTATCCTATCAGGCAAAATGATGGCATGTCACTTCCTCCTTCAAAATAAGCATGCAGAAATTAACAACAGAAATTAACACCAAGATTGGCTGTACCTGTTCTGCTAAAAGTTTTTTTAGTGGAGACCCTTACTCTGTTGCATGGTACCCTTCAAGATAACCAACTCTGCTCTCATCTACTGATAAAAAAGTACAGGTTAAAGTTAGAAAGAAATCATTTTAGTTGGCAAATAACTTTCTGTGAAAAAAAAATAGACACTCTGGGTTATTTGATGTGGAAAGGGAGAAAGCTAAACAAAATAAACTCAAGAACTTGTAAGATTTTCTGTGAAGGCAACCTCTCTCCGCAGCCATTTGCTGGTTGTGAAAGTTGATAATTTTTTTTTAATATATTGATTACTCTTGTAGAGCCTTGATTTGGAGGGAGGTGATCTGAAATTCCTTTGTAATTAAGATCAAAACCACTAAGACGTTTTCTGCTTTCTTTCCTAAATAAAATGTTTCTAAGTTGAAGCCCTGGCTCCGCTGACTTCACTGGGGCCATGATTTCACCCCAGGAATTACTCTAAAAGCATTACTCATTTAATAAGCATACCACACTAATTCTCTACTGTTTCCGTATGAGCACCTCCCAATGCCAATGTAAACTTACTGCACAAAACTACATTAAAGCAATATTTATGGCTGAGATCTTAACAAAAAAGTCAGGAAACTCAGAGTTATAGTTCCCCCAGTGAACCATAACCAGAGGTAGCTTTAGTGTTTTGCATTACTGTGTCTATACTCCACAATGTATGCCCAAATACCAATGACTGAGTTATAGCTGCTGTGGGAACTGTAGCTTTGGATTTCAGTGTATTTTTGCATTTAAATTCTCAACCCAGGTCATGAACAACTGTGAAAATTATGGTTGCAGCACTTAGTAGTATCTCCAGTTTGCTGTTCTTGGTTACTGCCAAGGGTGTCATGGGAGAATAGTGAGGTCTCCCTGTGGTGGGGATAATGAGAAGCCTGAGGGTCTCTTTTACTGAGACAAACAAAGTACTTCAGCTGCACTCATAAGATATGTAAGGATTAACTCTTCTACAAGCTTTGTATCATTCAGCAGGTACTCTGGAAGAGGGCAAGGGAGCTAATAGGATTTGATAGGGATTATTTAACTGATTCTAATTTTAATATCCAATTAACTTGTTCAGAGATGGGGAATAATAAGCTGCTTTTCTGTACATTTTATACTGTGTTAGGAAAATGCCATACCTTCACTTCAAGGGAAATAGGACTGTTTTTACCAAACATCCTCAGTAAAGAACTGCATGAGATGTGGAAAAGAGAAAGTTTGTACAGTGGGCAGAGCTAACCAGAGTGACTCGCAGTAAGGTGAGATACACTGCCCGCTGCAGCCATACCTCTCTAGCTAAGATCTGGGGCTATTTGAGGGTAATTTTACCTGTAGCCTACTGGGTAGTTAGTATGCAATTTATTTAAATAATTCAAGAATATTCATGTACACATGAATATTCTGCAGGAAGGACTAAAAATAGATTAATAGGTTGATAATAATTGGAATTTGATGTAGAGATTTACAGTAAATTGAAGATAATTGTTGCAATGTTTCTCAAGGAGCATGAAAATGAACTCTGACTTTCCAAAGCTAGCTGACTCAGAAGAGGGTAATGGCTCGAATGCCAAAGAGGAGCAGCAGAGGCTAGAAGCTCTTTCCCCTCAGCCTGTGCCAGGGATGGGCTGTAACTAACTAGTCCAGCCACAGAGAGAACCAAATAGCTGAAAGTTGCTGGAATTTTCTACTATAAACACTGGAGGAAAAGAAATCACTTCGGCATGTATTTCCTTAGGTGAGAAGTTCACAAACAGAATTGAGTTTGTACAATCCCTGTTAATTTAGCTGGGTTCTATTTCTTGGTGTGCTGCAGCTTCATCTATATTTGGGCTGTGATCACAATTTGTAGTTGTTAGTGAACATGGCCACTTTTCTAACACAAGTTATAATCTTGTCTGTTGAGGAAACGATCCAACCAAAACAGAGCATGATAAGTGGAAAGAGAACTGTGAGTGCTTACTAGCAGCCACTCCAAATCATCACCTTTGTTTGCTTTCAGATGTTATCAACATCCCACTGCAAGGATGAATGAAGTGATATATCTGGCTCATGGACCAAGACATGAAGAGTGTTTTCCCCTGCTCTTAACAGATGCCAACAGCAGCGCACAGCTGAACTCACCCTTCAAAAAGTTAATCCCTTTTGAACATGGCTGCTGATATATTCATACCTCATGCTTATATGTCTTGGCTTTTAGTTTTACATATTGAATTGCTTGGATAAGGTCAATATGTACAGCAACAACGTTCTCGCTGACTACATCAGCCCAGCTGCTCATGCCCCATATTTCAACCAGATTCCCACTCCAGCTGAATATAGTAATTATATAATTGGTTTGCACACAAGTAAAACTGACCATTTTAAGGCCAGATGTTAGAAATCTTTTGCTTTGTGCATAGATGTTTCTTCAGTGTGTTTGGTAGCAGTTGTAACAGACCACTTTATCTCGGGTAAGAATTAATGCTGAGTCGATTTACATAGGGCTTTTGCAGAACAAGGTCAGAGAGCAATAAATTGTTTCAGATGAGTTTACCATCGTTGTTCTCCTGTACATCTCAATATGGCGTGTGTATGGTGCTATGTCTAAAAGAGTATGCATGGAGACCGATCTTTTGTTGGCATGTATTTAACATCTTGGTGAAGGGACAGAACTAAGCAAAGCTTATTCAAAAACTTGGAAAAATGAAAAAAAACTAAAAATAAGCCATTTTTAGCTCTGTATAAACAACATTTCATTTGTTTTAAAGCAATTTTCATTGGGAACTGCTTGAAATATAAACAAATGGGTGTTATAGTCTTCACAATAGGTTTGCCTGTCCTCTGCTGAACTGTTGGTTTATGCTGAAAAACTGTCATTTTATACACTTAAAACAATGAAAAGTAATTAATATTATTCACCAAGCTCCAAATTAATCATGGGGTACAGTATAGTTTTAGCAAACTGCTTGCATGCACAACTTGCTGTTATCTCTTGCTTACCAGTTCATTAGGGTATTAGTTTGCAAAGTCAAAAGCTGAGTAAATATTTATCACACTTGTAAAGCAAGTTGGGCTTAGGTGTAAATGTACTTTTCAGTGTTACGTCTGCTGCTGAAAAGAGATACTGGCATGAGAGCAGGTTATAAGGCTTCTGGTTAAACCTCATTTATTTAACTCACTGCTTATTTAGACCACAGTTTTTGTGTAGTTTCTTACAAATTCTCTTAATTCTGGCTGTTGTCTGATGCTAGTTTACATGAAACATGGGATTTTTTTTTTTTAAGGGACTGTTTAAGTGCATACCTGTCATGAAGTAGAGTTCTGTAATGGGAACGAAAATCAGCAGTGGCATTGAGAATAGCATGGGAGAACTAGTATCTATAGCTTAGCTTGATGTAACTAAAAACAAGATGCAAGCCTCTGCCCCTTCCCTTTCCATAATTTTCTTTTGCATGTATGGAGTGTTTTGCATATACGTGACCTCTCAATTAACATTATTTATATCTCTGTAAACTGCCATGCTGCTTTTCCAGATGTCTTAATCTTTTATTTAAATGAAGTTATTAAACCCAGCCACCAGCCCCAGTGAAACCTGCCAAAACCACTGTGTCTGGACTCACACACTCTGTAGACTAAGCTTTATTTGCATAAACTTGTTCTGTAAGTGTAATCTTACTTATCATCTGCAGAGTTAAAGTTTCACAAATGTAAATCCCTGACAAATCAAGCACAGATGTAACTCTTTGCCCCCAGGCCTAGCCTGTCAATTCACTGCCACCCTTGCATCTTCCTCCTGCTCTCTACTCAAAAACTCTTTTCACATCCCCCTCACCCTGCAAGTGCTTTGTGGTACTAGTAGTCATTTTAAACTGTTTATGTAGATGCATTGCAGGTACTAAACAGGACACTGAATATTAGTCGTTTGGGCTATTTCCTTTTGATCAAACTAACTTGCAAGATATTGTTGGCATGTAATTCTGGGTGTCTGCTTGTACCACCTGGAAAAATTTGCTCTGCCACTCCCCAGGTGCCAGACAGGTTGTTGTAGTTTGTCAGGTGATGTTCCAGATAAGGAGACAAACTCAATAAATGGTTAATGTAAGCTGGCAAATTCCATGAAGGAGCCAAGGAATATTCAATCAGAGGGCAACAGTGGGTGAAACTACCTAAAACCACCATAAAGAAGTGGATGATGGGGTAAGCGGATGATTCTTGCCTTTCATGTTCCATTGTCTGTGAGAAATGAAAATTCCTTCCCAGTCATAAAACCAGTAGATTTAAAACCAAAGCAAAATTTACCAGCTCTTGAACGTTTAATGAAAAGCAGGAAAATGTTACTTTTGAATTCAGAGGTTGTTGGCACACACTAGGTTTGTTTCTGATTACTTTAAGGTCTAAATATATTTCCTTTGCTGGTATCCAGTTGTTATTTATTTGGCTTTAGTCTTTGATCTCCCTTATGCTGGCACATCATAAAAAACATATTCCTGTTTGAGTTCTGTATTATACGGTTAGTCTCTGCCTGCTACGTTCACCCGGCTGGTTGTACCTACAGAATAAGACTCTCTTTGTTTTTGATAGATTTCAGGTGTTTATCACTGTAACTTACTAATGGATTTAACCACAGAATATGCATGAGAGAAGGAAGCTGAAAAGCTAATGGCAAAGTTACTGGTTTGATAATTCAATGGCCTGCTGTACCATAACCACAGGAACCACACACATGCATGCATGCATGCACACATGCACACAGAGTGAGTTTTGTAAAAGCAAGGATCTTTTGCTTACTGACTTTTCCTGAGATGAATTGTCTGTTCTGGAAATTAAGTCTTGCTTCAGATTTATTTGTTACTCTGAGCTTTCTTTGAAATCTTTCCAAATTTAATCCCTGCTCTTTCAAATCCATGTGATAATGCATTTTAGGAAGGTCCCACATCCAGCAGTTGCTACAATTCTTCTCCCTTCTGCCTTGCGATTCCAAGAGAAGGGAACATTTCTCTCACCCTACCCAGCACTGACAACTCTAGCTAACACATTTAATCCAGTGCTGCAGGTATTAAATGTGGTATCTTGGGTAAGGAGCTGTAGCTTTGTACCATGTATTAACCTCATTGCTTTGCAATAGCCAAAGATGACTTTCCCTCCCCCAGCCCCCCTCTCCCCCAGTTTTGGTGAATCCAACTTTTTCTAATAGGAATTTATAGAAATCCCTATTTAAATACATTCCTTCTTTCTATACATACTACTGCAGCTATCTCACCAATTCAAACCCAGAAATAACCATTGAGTTCTTAGAAGGAAGAGTTTGTAGCAAGATGGCCAAACATACCTACTTGCAAAATCAGTGGGAGAGTTTCCTGGGTGGTTCAGCTAGAAATGCAAATTATTTTTGTATGCTTTTGTCTTTGGAAAATGATGCTTACAGGAACAGCAGCTGAACTGAAGGATTGAGAACATACAGTAAAGGTCAAAGCACCAATGGCAACACTGTCCTCTGTCACCTCTGAAATTAGTGCTCATAAGCATTAGAGACACTCAATTATGGTATGGTGTTGAGGCTGAGGAAACTCTTGTTTGTATCTGCAAAGAACGTGGTTCACAAGCATCCAGTTTTGTTGGAGACTCTTGTTCTCTGTCACACACTGCTGACAGAGCAAGGACATGTGTTGGTAAGTTTGTGCCCTCACCATGGCATCTTCACAAACCTCTGTCATCACTTCGGATCACAAGACTGAAGTCAGAAACATCACACAAGCACTGCTGTTTCCTGAAAATTGTGTTGGTATTTCACACTGTTGAGGTCAGTATTACCATTACAACACTTAGAGATGCCTTATAAATTGAATGTGCTACATGGGAATAGCATTTTGTCACCAACATGTCCATGTTAGGGAATCCACATTTTGCATTGATTCTTCACCATGCAAAAGCCAGACAGCAATTCATGACCCAAATCTAATACAAATAAAGATTGACTATTAGAACCATTCCCTCATCAGATTGTACAGACCTTTGACAATGAAAACTGATTTAAATTTTTCCTTCAAGCAAATTGTAGATAAATCATAGCCTTTTGGTGCTTAGAATCTTTTTCCTTGTATGCATCATTTGATGTTTTGAGACATTAAAAGCGAATCTCAGATTAGATAGTTTAATGAGTGAGTCCCTTAAGAAATGCAAAATTTATCTTGGGTTCATTTGAACATAGATAGTTTCAAAAATGAAGCTGTACAGATTTGTTCTGTATATGTCTATACACACAGGTGAAAGAACATACAGGTGAACCTTGCATGAAATTGATTTTAAGCAAGACATTGTTAATGACCTTGTCATAGTTAGAATTAAGTTTAGGTCTATAGCTCAGATCATTAATAAGTGACTTCACTGTGATATCAGAGGTAACACAACCGTTTCTCACAGATAAATTTTTGTTTTTCAATTAAGCTCTCTGATGATTTCCATACCTTAAAAAGTAGGGATGCCTTTTGAATCTGTGATGCTGTCTTCTTAAAAACCTCAAAATTTTTATGCCAGTACATGCCTATATGCTTCCAATTTTACATCCAGTTTAATGTAGTTGTCTAAGAGCTGTAGAAGTGATGAAGTTTAAAAGTGTGTAGACAAGATTCTCAGAATAGGTTTATGACACAGGTTCAGATTTACCCCATTTATACTTGCTAAATATTAAACACTGGTGTTTTACTATTTTTATCTTTGGCTGCAGGAGAGGTTTCTCTCAGAGGTCAAACATGCTTTCTGTGTTGGTTACTTGTGCTGTCGCCATGCTGATGCAGGGTTTTAGCTAACACCCATGGGCTTCTCAGGCTATTTCCATTAGAGGGGGATAATGATGTTGCAATTCAGCATATTAACAAGGAATGCATGGAAGCCCTGTTTTGAGGAGTATAAGAAAAACAAATGACCACAGAAAATTTCCTTCCAAACTGTTTGTTAGACTGTCTTTCTGCTGGATCTTGAATATTTGACTGTCACAAATGCTTTCCTGTCTCTCCCATTACCACTTGATTCCAAGTCTGAGCCCAGGTTTGAGTCCAAGTTCCAGTCCCCTCCTTGACGTGTGGCTTTGGTTTTGGACAGGCCTGGGTGATCTTGTCTCAAACAGTGACTGCCATTATTTCCAGATATTCATATAGAAAGTAACCCTGATTCCTCAGACATGAAGGAAGTCAGATTAGCCTCTGGCTCTTCTGTTACCTATAGATCAGGTACTGGTGAAGATATTTATTATTATTGTCAAAAGAGTGAAAAATGGAGGGTCAAGAACCAGATCAGTGGAGGAAAAGACAAAGAGAAGATAAAGGGGCTTGAGGGAATGGAGCACATACAAAAGTTTTTAGATTCGTGTGACACCAACAGAGGAAGGCAGGGCTGTGAAGCATAAAAGCAAAGAAAAAAAAGAGTACTTACCTGTCTGATTTTATATTGCTTTAAAATACTTTTTTTTGTACTTGAGAAGGTAAAGTCCTACCCAGAAATGAAAAAACAACAAGAGCAGTTGATTTTATACAATGTACTGCCTATGTTCCTTCCTACCATGACAGTTTAATTTAAAGGAGAAAAATCTAATTTCCTGTGCTGATTATATATCCAGTTAATTCCAAACTCTCACGTAACAGTTACAATTGCTGACAATTAATAGAGGAGGCACAGCTCTGCTGGTATAACTTAGACTCATTCTCATTGAATCCAATTTCAGTTGGAAGGGATCTCCAATGATCACCTGGTCCGGATCCCCAGCTCAAAGCAAAGCCATCTTAGATCGTGTTGCTCGGGACTTTGTACAGTCGAGATTTGCTATCTCCAGAATCAGAAATTCCACGCCCTCTCTGGGTCCCTGTTTCAATGTTTGGCCACCCTCATGGTAAAAATATTTTCCTAATATCTAATCAGATTTTTTTTCTATATTATAATGTGTTCTGTTTGGCCTCTGCCTTACCTGTGCACTCCTCAGAGAAAAGCCTGTCTCTCTTCGCTACACTTTCCCATTAGGTAGCTGATGCCAGTAGTAAATGCCCCATGGCCACCTCCAAGCTGAACAAGCTCAGCTTCCTGTCTCTCTTCCTGCCCCAGGGGCTCCAGCCCTGACCATCCTGTTGGCTCTCCACTGATCTTGCTCCAGTATGTCAATGTCTTTCTTGTGCTCAGAAGCCCAATGGCTGAACAAAGGGCTGTAGGCTACACTGATGTGACTGTTTCCATGGAAGGACTTTTGCTGGTATCTAAACTTCCTAGCTTGCAGACCAGGTGTGAACCACTCTATTACATCCCTATAGAGGACATAGGATGTATCAGGCTGTGCACCGAGGTTCCCAGAGGAAATAAACTCTATGTATTGGTGATTCAACCTGAATTCTTGAAGGTTCATAATCTGCTGGTGGTTAATCTGGACAGTGCTCCCTCATATCATAGGAGGCTAGCAAAGAGGTCAGTCTAGATACAGCTTCTGATAATCAGTACTGTGCAGACCTTATCCACTCAACTGATTAAAAAAAAAAAAAGACAATAAAATTCTTAACTTTAGACCAAGCTTCAGAAAATGTAAATGTCTTTTCTTTTTAGGTATCAGTAATGACAGAGAAACCTAAACAAAGGAATTCTCTTCCCCTTCATTTAGCAGCCCAAGAACAAATACCTTGCTCCTGTACACACAGTGTTTTCTGAGAAAATCAACAAAATCTGTCTCTGATGCTCATTATCCTTAGTATTGTACCTGTACTTAAGTAATATCATCTGAGTGAGTGGGATATGAAAGTATAATTTCAGTGCATTAACTACTGTTAAACTTCGTAAGTCTACCCCAAATGTCCTATCTGATGGGATCTTCTGCAATTCTGGAAGTTAAAGAAGTGCTATTTTTTTTCCCAAATACATGCCTACCTTTTGAATCTCTGGTTGAACTGCAGATGCAAAATAAAACCTGGTATATAATCGTTGCTGGAAACTCTGAAAACCTGTGACTAAATCTTCCTTACGGGTATGCTTTTTATAAACAACTGTGGGGCCAATTTTTGATACACTGCTAAATCTCATTAAGGTAGGCACCAACTAGTCTGTTAAAGACTTAGTAGGTATTTCCCTGAACCAGTTCTCATATTTAAGGAGGTTCTTTTTCAGTCACTCAGTTCTCTTTAGAGGTAGATCAGAGAGAGCATCAGTTATTAATAGTGCTTCAATAAATATTAAAATGAGAGGAAACCTTTCTGTTTAGTTTGAAAGGAAGAAAAAAATGCTGTACATATCATCCAGTTTTACATATAACAAGCATCATTTACAAGGGAGCATTTACTGCTAGCAACCACATGTACTTGACTACTTCTCTAAAGCCCTGTGACCCTAGGTAGTGGTTGCATTTACAGTGATAAGTTGTATGTGCCCTGTGAGATCTGATACATACTTCAACATGGTTGTTATGTGATCCTGGGGGTTTCCGACACTGTCAGGTGCTTATCGTTCTTTTCATGTTCCTCCTGTCATCTGGAGTGGTAGTTATGGAGACCCTGGAGGTAAATTAGAAAATAACAGCTTAACACTTACATCAGTGATGCAATCAGATGGAATGATTTAGGTCTTCTGCACAAAGAGAGCCCATCAATCCAACTCTCTGCAGCACTGGTAGAAAAATATATTTTACTCATTAAGATAAAATTTTTTTTTTATAGTCTTCTCAAGAACAAAGTCTCAGGAGCTCAGAACTGTGTCAAAAGCACCATATGACCAAGTTGGTACTGTTGCTTTTTAAATTCCAGCACTTGTGCAGCTTTGGTACTTGCATGCCTTCAGAGAAAAATTTTTAGAAGTTGAAGATGGGAATTCAGAGAATGAAGTCCTTATGAAAATTTTATCTACAAGACCTCATAGATCAGAAATCTCATCCTTTGAATAAAAGTAAGGCCTTTATAAGCCCTGGTGGCCCAAACACTGACATTCATGTACCCTTTACGTGTAACTTGTGCCTCTGGGAATGCACTTCTTGTTGGGTACTGCAGCAGGGTAGCTCAGGATACTATCCTGGAGTGACTGGTGTTAAATACCTGCAATGTACCTCAATTGTAAGGTCTTCTGAGCAGTATAAGTAGCAAGAGGATGTTTGTTTAAAAAGTGAAGGGAGAGCAATATTTGGCTGTAAGCATATCTGGAGGTGGGCAAACTGGTAAAGCATGCACGTTATACTTCTCAGAGTTGAATGGGAACAAGTGGAAACAAAGCACTCTTTAAGGAAATGAAGAGAGAAGTAAAACTGAAAAGAGTCCTTAGTGGAGCATTCTGAGTTTATGAGGCTTTTCCTCTTGCTGATGAATATGGATGGCTGAACTTTTCTGCATATTGTTGTTAAAAATTACTAGAGTACAACTACAAATACCTGTCTGTTCTCCTATCTGCAAATTCCGAACACAAAAGTGCAGAATTTAGCATTGGGTTCAGTGTCACATCCCCCGTGAAGCCAATAGAAGTGAAACAGTTTACATCGATATAAAATGTTATCCACAGTCTGAATTCCTAAGCACACAAGGTAAGTAGTGAGAAAACTTATTTATAGACATTTCAATAACATCCTGAAACCTTTTCCTGTGGCTACATTTCCAAGTATTTTCATTTGCTTATTGTACACTTCTCTATAAATTCAAGTTGTAGTTACACAAATCTTTTGGAGGGTCAGTTTTATCACAGTAGTAGACGCATTTCTTTTGCATAACAACGTATATTTGTCTACTAAATGAAATTATTTCAGGTGCATGGAAAAAACTGTTGAAGAGTGGTTAAGTCATCTAGTCAAAGAACTGGGGCAACATAATGGAAGCTGAGTGACCAGTTGTTCTACTGAAACATGTTCATGACCACAAATTCATGATCATTGAATAAACCTTTGAATATGCTCCAAGAATAAATCTGATTAAATTTGTTGGCCAAGATTCTATGTTCAATACAAACTGATCACCTAAATAAGTTTGGAAAGAGTAGCATCTTCACAAAGTCAAGATTAATTTAAGGAGTAACTGGGTAAAATTTGGCAGTACATGCATCCAGGAGATTAGGCAATGTGATCTAAAAATCTGTTCTACCTTCAACCCTATGAATCCTTATGTAGATACTTAACATGACACATCAGTGCATCACCTTATGAGTCACCTTTAACCTTCTTGTTGATGACAATAAAATGTATTCTTTATATATCTTATTTGAAAGCATATTTTTCTAGCCCTTGTGTTGCTTTTATGGTTCTTTTCCTAAATTTTTCCAGAGGATGAGGTCCACGGGCTGCCTTGGTGTTGCTGAGAAGGATCTAGGAGGCCAAACTACAATGATGGGCTCTTCTCACCTTTGTTTGGCTCTGCTAGGTCTGGATAATCCTACAGATATTGTAGAGGAGGAAGCTCATGAGCATCCCATGCTTGGAGGGCTTCCTGTGCATAATTGCCCACTTTCTGAAGAGATCCCCAGCTTAGGACCAGCCATTAAGATCTTCTTTAGCTTAGGGAAAAATACTTTTTAAACTTAAAATTAATTTAAAAATACAAACATGTTCAGAGGGCCAAGGGATTGGGAAAAGACTGGACAAAGTGTGCATTAGGCTGCAATGTTGGATCACTTGGCTATTTAATCTCTGGATATGGGACAAGAAATCCCTATGCAACATGCAGGAGGGTTTGACAGGATGCGACAGAAGAAAAAATGAATTGCTGTGTCTTCTGATATGCTGTATGCAAAAGTGAGCCGGGGTGAAAGGGTATGATGACAAATCTGTTGGCAACTTAAACCTTGGCTCAGGCATAAAATAAATACGTTATTCCCGATGGTGAAATTGGGTGGTGCTGTCATGGACTCATTTTATCTTTCTGGTGTTTTTCTGGCCCCTACTCTTTCATCTGACCTATGACATTCATATCTGCACTCTGACGTGTTAAATTGCTCTCTGAACGTGTCACATTGTGAGAGCATTTTAATTGCAACCTAGGCTGCATGCATTTTAGCTAAGCTTTGCATCCAGATTTCATTTCAATCCGGGAATTTCAGAGGGCATTGTATCAGGCCTTCTGCACATGACACTGATTTAGTTATCTCTGGTTTTAGGCATGGTACCACTTGTGCCACAGAGTTTACACTGCTTTTGCATGCAAAGGATTCACCAGACTGTCCGGGAGCTTTGCACACAGCTAGACACAGGATCCTTAATGTTCACAAGAGGTAACATGCAGCTCATGGAGGTTAAAATTGAAAGCAAACCCAGAAATATCTGTGGGTATATAGGGAAAATTAGCTTTCCATTTTTGTCTCCTATATTTTTACATTTTCATTTTTTTTGTTTGCTTGTTTTTTTACATTTTGTCTACTTTCTCTTCTCTTTTCTCTACAGTTTTTACACCTTCTAAAAATGACACCTTTTCTCATGCTGTGGATATTAGTTCAAGGAGTCTCTGACTGCTGTCCTGGCTGCTCCTGCAGTGCTGAAGGTAGGGATTTCCTCTGAATTCAGGAGACAAAACCTCTGCACATGACTCCACTTACTCCATACCTCCCTGCTCCTTTGAAGACGTTTCCTTTTCAGTTTGCACCAGTGACTGGGGGTAGAATAAATGAAGCAGATTGCTATTTTCTTTTGGATATCGCCCTCACTGCCATTTGCTTATCTAAGACTTATCTGAAACTTTAAGAGCTGGAAGATAGTCTGGAAAGCCATGAAATCAGACGTTCTTGGGAGTGCTTTACTGCTTTCTGGGTTTGGTGTGTCTGGACATACCACAGGCACAGCTTGTCATGCAGTGTTTTGGTAGCTCTAGCTCCTTACAGCTGTCTGGAGCCTGGCTACATATGAAAAATTAAACAAATGAAATATTGGTGGAATCTGGTAAGTGCTCTGGAGCGGTCGGCGGTGCTGGAAGCTTTGCGCTTGGCTCGCTGCTTGTTTTCCGGGGAAAAGCTGCCCAGCCCTGGCTCTCAGGGTGCTACAGAGGGAACGCAGCACTGCCGATCGCCATGGGCCCTCACTCCTGCTCCCAGGACCCACCCTCTGAGGCAACTGTTTTGAAGCCCAAGTGTAAACCAATCTCAACCTTCCCCCAGTATTTATATTTAAATTCCTTATAAAATATTTGGTGCCAAGAGGTTACTGTGGCTCTGTCTTAGTTTCTTATGGATCTTAATAGAGGGAAAAAAACCACCTCTTTCAGCCATTTTACCAAAAATATGTGGAATAGGATTAGCTTGCACCTTGTAAAATTTTATTTTAAGAAACTAAGGCCCTGATCCAATCACAATGAGGTCAGTGAGACACTTTCCACTGATTCAGTGGGCCTTGGATATGGCTCTAAGACATTATTTTCAGTAACAAGGACTGTGAGAAATGTATCTAATATTAGAAACTTATTGTTTATATTCTTTCTATAATTAAAATGTCCAGCTGTGCTAAAAATGTTTCCTCTGAGCTGAATGTCTGCATACTGAATTTGAGCCTGAAGCAAAATTAAAGATGTTGGCTCTTGGCAACAAAGGCTTTCTGCACAGTGATTAGCTGTCCTATTCCACTAGGCTCCACTGCAAAACATTTGTCCAAATCCTCCACGGCCTCCTCCACAAACATGACAAGAGAGGACTGCAGTCAGCCACTAGATTTGGATAAGCAGTTTACATATGATAATATGACAGGGATGCATGTGACTGATCTATCTGATCCACACCTGATTTGTGTTGTTCTTGGAGAGACACAACTGAGCCTTTCCTGAAAGTATGTTCTACTTCTTTGCAGTCCTCATGGCCTGAAATCTTGAAAAACTGAGGTGCTTGCTGTCGACACCAGGTGTATGGGCAGCCTAGGCCTCCAGATGGATGGAGACTTGCTGAGGAAGCAGCTCTTTGCCAATTTCTTTAGCAAATAAAAGGGACTGTATGGGTAGACTGAGGCCATTTGTGTGCAGGCAACTGGCTGAGGTAATTTTTCCTTTTACAGCTGCTAAATAATAGGGCAAATTACCATCTCTGTCCATTGTCCATGTCAGCCATGCATGGGTTGGAGAATGACTACAGGCAGGATGCAGCTGGTGTGACTGAGGTACAAGACCCAAACTGGAAAGAATAGAAGAAATGGAGCAAAGTGGGGAAAGGGGACCAATGATGGATGATCTCCCTTTCAGGAGCTGAGAGTCCTCTGAGAGTGCTGAAGGTCACCCATCCCTCTGCAGGGATCCAAAGTATTCCCATGGCAGTTCTCAGAGATGGTCATGTGGCTGGGCATTCAAGAATATCCATATGCTGAGCAGTGTTGACAGGGCTGGGCCACCTCAGGGATGTTTTGTCAGCGCACAGTCGCATCCTTGACTCAGACTGCCAAGTGCTGCTCTGAGAAACCAAGCAGGGTTTCCCTTCCAAGCCACAGCCATTCAACACCACCTTTGGTCTGGACATCAGCAGAGGCAAGAAAAGCCCATGATGGTGACCACACGTTGGCAGCCACTGGAGTGCTGAGTTGAAAGCTATCCAAGAGGCGGTGGTCTCTTCTACTGCTGAGCATTTGTCTCTTTGAAACAACTATTTTGTTGTGTCAGCCAATTCCCCTTTCCCGCCTGTAAAGTCACGTCTGGGTAAACCCCTTTGTTTAAAACTCTGTGCCTGCCTGGTGAGATATTGCTCATTCCCAAATGCTCCTGGAGAGCTGTGTACCTTCCCAAGTTTCTGCATGGGAGGCCTTGGCAAGTCCTGCTTAAGCTACTTTCACAGGAGTATCTGGAAGCTAAATCAGTCTGTCTTGCTGCCCAAAAAGGAAGAAACACTTCAAACACTAATCCTTCTAAAATGTTAAATTTCAGCCCATCTCAAAACAATCTGGATAAAGTTGGGCAAGAATCGTATGTGCTTTATTGCCTTTGTTCATTGAATCCAACTGCATGTTATAGTCAATACTTGTGGTACAACTCCCGCTAACATACCAACTGAAACCAAGTTTGGATCTCACTCCAGCTTCACACCCGAATGACTGCGTCTACTGCAGCTTTATTGAACGAAATGTCTTCTGCTGGACACACATTGATATCGGTGAACAGTTATACACATATAACCAGTCTTATTGGCCTCACAGATTTGAATGAGTATTTGAATGAATAGCACTTGGCTATTAAACATCACTTTAAACTCTGTACCTTTTGAATATGTGGTGATTAAGTCATGCTATGGATAACATAGATAGATGGCTTCAGCTTTAATAGATTTGCATATAAAACGAGACATCTCCTCTATCTGCTTATCTAGACTACATTTTATTGTAAATACTTGGTAGCCAGAGATTTTTTAAAAGCTGAATTATTATATACTACAGTGGCATCTTAAGCTTGCTTAGTGCTCCACCAGGATGCCAATAACCATAGAGATAAGGAAATAGACTCCTTGATAACGATGCCTATAATAAAACCAACAAACAGTGACACTAAATATGACAAAATCTAATCTGATATCACTAAATTAGTCTTTCATAACAGACATGCTAAGTAATGTTACACACAGCTGCTACAACAACACAGATGGCAATAAATAGGAGTGTCTTTCCTCTGAAGCTATTTATCATGCATCTATGAGCACGATTATATGGCACATATAGAAACAGTTTTGCATGCTGTATACAGTCTCAGAGAAATGGATCTTCCCTTTTGATTAAAAAGTTTGCTATTGATATTTTTGAGAAATGGAAATGGAATGTTTAACCTTAAAATCAAGTTTTAAGGTATTTTTAAACAAAAGGATCTTCATTACATTAAATGTAATGTACAGTTTAATCACCACTTGCCTTGGAACAGTTCTCAAGTGAGACTGATACCAGCACATCTTTAGATTCAAATTGACATTGTGTGCTTACTTCAGCCAGACTTGTATGGGGGCTGTGATGACAATCGCAACTCCTCCTCTCTGTTACTCATCCGGTCATGTATCCCCATCCTTTCCTTGTACTCACATTACTGCCCATCCAGCTGTGCAGTGCTGGAGAAGCAAGGTGCAATGAAAGGCTGGGTGAGGGAAAGCTGATTTTCAGCTGGATCAGTTCCCTGATCCAGCTTCCTGCAGAACAGAACAAATTACACACAGATGCAAGTGCACAAGTAGCTTTGGGTAGACGAAGAAGGGGGAAGAGACTATCCCACCCACACTCTTTCAACACCGCTTAGACTTCCGGAATAAAATAATAGTGGAACTCCTGCTGCAGTCAAGCAAGCAGAATTACCTGCTGAAGCTTGGTTTGTGGGGGAACAGAAACAATAAAAGTTGAAAGGGAACTATAGGGTTTGATGAAGTTTGTCTATGTTTGGCAAAGACTTTTTCCTTTCTTAGAGTTTCTTGGAAATGTCTTCAAAACATTCCAGGCTTGGTTTTGCTCCTTAAATACTCTTCAGTGTTTTATTTAAACAGTGAAGAGCCAAATTCTTCTCTCAAGATTTGCATGCAAAAACTCCCACATTAATCAGAATTGTCTGCACATATGCTGAGTGCAGGAGGTTTCTTTTTTGGTATGTGCTTTGTTTCCTAAGAAGAAGTACAAGTTCTATCACAAGCTTCCTCCTGTTCGCACAGAGAACAAAATTTTGCGTGCTTCCAACATGTATTGGGGACCAGTTGCTCTGACTCTGCAGGGAGCACTAACATATTTCGTAAGGAGCCTCAGTGGCTACATAAAGACTGCCCACAGAGTGCAGAGCATATCAGGACAGTTAAAATGGGGAGTTCTGCCCTGTGATTTATGAGAGATGATGAAGAGGTAGGAAAAACTGTATGTAAGAATGGGATAAGACTAATTCACAGAAGAGAAATTGGTGCATCATATTTGATTTAAAATACTGAAATGCTAATGTAGGTCACTGAAACATTAATATGGGTCTTTAACCTCCTTGATAAAACTCTAGTGGACTTAAAAATACTTTTAAAAAACTGAGTTGCTGTTTTGATTTGTAAAACAAGTTAAACCAAACTTGACAATAAGGCATGTGCTTTAGATTTCCCTGGTTTGAGGCACTGTTTACTCTGGCAGATATATCCTTAAGTGAAGCTTTTTTTCCCCCCTCAAAGCTGTTACATGGTAGACTGATGTTGGCTGACCCTGAAGCAAAAATTTGAAAACAGCACATTTATTTTCCTGCTAATGCTAAACACATATGCCATGCAGCATTTTTTGGTCTAGCTGGAAAATCTTCAAATCTAGACTATTTGTCCCTTTTACCCTGACTTTAACATTTTCATGAATGTAAAAATAACATAATGAATTTGGGGGACGGAAGTGTGTGTGTTTTGTAACAGGAGTGCAGTCTGTAATTTGAAAGCTGCAGAGTGGAAAGTGCAGATGGGAAGAACCGGTGGGTCAGCCCGTTCCCGCATCGGTAGCAATGGGTTTTTCCATGTGCCTCAGTGCCCAGCAAAGCCCACAGACTGCTTCTCTCCACTGGGTGAAATGTTTAGTAGACGAGGAAATCTCCTTCTCTTAGCTTTTGTGTAACACAGGCATACAAAAACCATTAACCCTTCTAGCACTCAACTGTGTGATGTGGCAAGAGGGACTAGATGGCTGACCATCCTTTTCTTCGCTTAGGAGCAAATGTTTAGCCTGTGGCAGAATGCTAGGTTGACGTTCATCATTGCTACTACTTGAAAAATTGCTTGGAAAAAAGATCCATAAACCTTGTCCAAATCACTGACTGCAATGATGGTGATATTTCAGGATGGATCTGAAGAAGGGTTACTTTTTGGGATGACGGTAATACTGTGACAGTTTAGACCCTAAGCTACAGAGATTTGTAAAGGCCATATGCAATTGCTTCTTTTTTAACAGCTTTCATGTAGATAAAAATAAAAGCCAGCATACTTGTAGAGCCACAGTCAACCTCAGCCATACTGATTTCTCTCGCACTGGAAACCAATTTACAAGGCCTCCTAAGTCTTCCAGGAGTCAGCTGAGGGTGTCAGGATCAGCTGCCAAAAGAAGGAGCAACATGAGCTAATCAACTGAAGTTACAGTTCTTCTTCTTGCTAATGGAGCAGTAGTTTTGGTAAAACACTGAGGGTCTGTTCCATGCAAATCTTGAATCGATCTGACTGGGTTGGACTTCAGCTAAATGGATTAAACTGTTAAACCAATTTAAGAACATCCATGTTTACAGATGAAAAAAATTGCTTAAATTGGTACCAATCCTCACATCAGTGAACAGGGGAAAAAGATCTAAGAAGGAAGGACTTACAAGAGATCATTCCTCTTGATGAAATTTCTAACTCTTTGCCAATGCTAACTGAAAGGAAAGGGAAAATATTCCCTGGAGAGCTTTTTGCTCCTGTTTGCAAAGAATCTGGGCCTATGCTGCACTAGGGCACTCAGCCCAACTATTTTCTTTTTACACTGGATTGCACCTCAGTAGAGATGCCCAGCTGTAATTTTCTCTCTTTCACAGCCATACACATCACTTTTCATCCTGTTCTTTTCATCACCTACTGATTCTTTAACAAGTAAAGCAAGTGAAAATGCATTTATCACTTATGTATTAGTATTGTCCTGCCGTTTAGCAGCTGGAAACATAGAGATTAAAGCGGTACCTTGAGACACAGTGCTGTGACCATCACCATTACAGATATTCTGCAGACATCAGTGGTGCATGGACCACAGTTCAGGCAGATAAAGGGAATCACACACAAATATGTTGCTACAGCTTCTAGATTAAATCAATGCTACTGTGTTAGAGTGGGATCTGCTAATCCTCATCATCCTGGCAGCAAAACTGAGAAGGTGTGGGCTGGATGACCAGGTAGAGAGGTGGATTGTTAACTGCTTGAAGGGAAGAAGACAGAGGGTTGTAATCAATGGGGCAGGGTCTAGTTGGAGGCCTGTATTTAGTGTGATCCCTCAGGGGCCAGTGCTGGGACCAGTACTGTTCAATATATTTATTACTGATCTTGATGAAGGAACAGAGGGCACTGTAAGCAAGTTTGCTGATGATATGAAACTGAGGGGAGTGGCTGACCCACCAGAAGGCTGTGCTAACATTCAATGAGACCTGGACAGACTGGAGATTTCAGCCTCCTGTGAGTCTGTGATCTATGTAGTCATACTTTGAGCAGATTACAGGTGAAACCTAGAAGTGGTTTTGTCTCTGAATAATATGCAAACTGAAATACATGAGGTTGGTCACATATCCCTTCTGTAAGGGCTACAGCTGAGGGATATCCAGCCATTATTGATTAACCCACAGGTACCTTGTGCTTTTCTCCTATAAGACTGACTAGGAGAGATGCTGATAGACCAGGTGTGCCTTTCTGATCCCCCTCAGAAGAGCTAGCAGGAAGGCTGCGGTCCACTGGGTCAGCCATTCTGCAGAAGTGAACTGTTGCAGAAGTGCCAGAGGAAATGAAAGGTGTGGAACCAGTGTAGCAAAACAGTTTGCCAACCTGTTCAGGAAAAAATACCATGGCAAAAGACGCGGTTTTGTAGCTTTACATTTTGCAAGTATAAAATAAATTTGTAAACAATATACATTATAGATTCTGAATAAAATTTTGCTCTTTTTCTTTTTTCTTCTTCTTTTTTTTTTTAAATAACAAAATTCCTTCTGCTGGGCCAGAATTTCCTAAGTAAAAGACTTGCTCTCACAGGCAACAGCTTAACCAGTATGCATTGGTGTCCTTGAATGCAAAGATGTGGCCTCTGAAAACAAGATGTGCACAACAGTGCTCTTCTGTTTTGTAGCTTAGCAACTCAGGCTGTAAATGGATACTCTTCAAAAGATTTCCCATTTTAATTGGAAAGAACAGAGATCCATGTTAGAAAGAAGGTTTAGTGTCTGAAGCTGTTTGGTGTAGATGCAATTATATTTGTACTAAAGTGCCATTTTTAAGGTTCAGTAAGAATTCAGTGTCTCCATTTTTATGTATTTCTACTCTCATATGTTTTCATGTGTGTTCGTGGGTAAAACTTTTGTATTTTGTTATATTTTTGGAAACATTTCTACGCTGAATTTAAGTCCTATTCACATAAAATAACTTGCTTAATTTTAGTATAGAGCTTACTTTGGTTTTCATCCACTACATTTACAAATCAAATATTCCATATTAAAGACTTTTTACATCCCTATAATCAAAATGGAGCCACCGTTTCACTTACTGTCAATTTAAAATGAGCTATTTGCCTATATTTACAGCCTGCTTGACTGATCTCTACACAGCAAAAGCAACAATCCTACTGGCTCGTGCTCTTAAGCATTTATTAAATGAAAAGAAAAAAATAAATCTCTCTACTGCTCTGTCACCTTCTAGTTAATATGTACACAGTCATGATGACTGGAATCAACCACCAAAATTTTTTTTCCTGTTTGATACATTTTGATGCTTTTAAAAACATTTTTTTTCTTTTCATATTAACACCATGAAGATCAGAGGAGACTGGAAAGAGGTGGAACCTGGAGAGCATGGTGCAGTGTGGGCTGGTTAGACAAAGCACGGAGAGGAAAATGCAGGTAAACTGACCTACTGCGAAATGAGTTGCGCTATGCATGGCTTGCAGCTGCCTCCAAAAGCAATTCCTTGAGCCTTCTGGGATGCACTAAGCACACCAGAGTTAGTATCATTAGTAACAGATGTGTAATGAATGCACCTCGGATAACTATGTTTGTTCTTGATAGTACCTGCCTGAAGAGATCATCTCACACCACCTATGGAGCTGCTGCTGACTCAGACATTCTCTGATTTTGTTAGCAAAAAGCTGTTTAGCAGAAAAAGGTGTTTTAGTTACTATGTCGCTACTAGTCTGTGATTGCTAAACAATTTCATTCAAAGATGTCCTTTTGTATCCAGCTTTATAGCACCATTAGAGAGGTGGTGATTTTCTGGGCAATCTCCTTTAGCTATGGAGAAGTCCACCACTCTGTGACTATAGACTCAGGGAGATGATTTGGGAGAGACTGGTTTCCTGTTCACCCTTTAAAGGGCAAGAATGGAGCCTGAGATGCCCTGGAGACATGGGCTCTCACCTTTTTCCATTGACACTCCATTTCTAAGGTCTTCCAGTCTCACCTCTGTTTTCCTTATGTACTCTAGTTAAGAAGCTGCTGCTTTCATCTCCATGATATTAGACAAAAATTCCCAAACCAAAACAAAACAAAAAAAACCCCATGCTTATACATGGTGCCAAAAAGTGACCCTTTATTTCAGTTGCCCTATTTCTTTTTAGAAGACCTAAACTGGAATGGAAATTTTTTAGGTTTTTCAGTCTAATAAGAACTTCCCCCAAATTAATTTCTTTTGGAGCGAAATATTGCTGTTTCTCTTCCCCTTTTATGGCAGTGTTTTACTTAGGATTTCAGACAAACAAAAATTCAGTTATTCACTTAGCTCTGTTGAATAGCAGGAGATCTTTTCTAACAAGTGGCATAGCTTTCTGTCAGTCCTTTGGCTGGTTATCTAATGTAAGCATCACTGTATGATTAGTAGTTCATGTTTAATGCTGATATTACATATTTGATTCCAAAGGATTTTCCCTTCCAAAGTAAATGACCAAATTTTAATTATACTAAAAATCAGTTCATCATCATAGAGCTCAATCTGGCTCTGAAGTGGAGCCTGGCAGCCCCCTAAGGATCAAGACCAGCACAGCAGCTTGGGAGGAAACAAAAATTGTACTCAGAGGCTGCAAGAGGGACTGGACTGAAAGAAATTTGTTAGAACTTTGACACTTCAGGGGGTCAAACATTTATTGTCCTACCTTATTCTGAGTTGCAACCATAAGCAAATGTTGGATTCAAGAGATGACTTAAATCCGATTTTGGTTCCACTCTATGCACTGCCCCTTCTATCAGAAACTTACAAAACATCACCTCTGTTATGCACAATAACAGAAGCTTGCAGTAAGTCCTGCATCTCAGGCACTCTCTGCACTGGATGCTACTTATCAGAGGGACTTTGTGTACTGCTCATCAGGACACACCTTCTTATAGCCTGGCAATTTCTACACTAAGCTTGGCACAGGTTTCCACAGTGCTCCTGGCAGCCTTGAACACTCGTCACTGTTGGCCAGCCCCAACTGGACTATATGTGTGTGTCTGACAAGACAGTGACAATTCTTTCCCTACCTATCTGGGATTGTTTTTAGTAATGATTTTCCTTAGTCACTCAATTATTTTTCAGACAGCTTATGGAATTGGGAATATTTTAGTCACATCTTTCCTGCTACTGTTATTAATAGTGAAACAACCTAAACCATCCATTTTTGTGCTTCCTTCCTACACTAACAGAAGCAATTCAGCCTTGTTTGTTAAGGAGTTTGTTTGAAGGGGACTAGGTAATTTCTTTCCCTCGTCCTGCCTGAGAGTTCACTTAATTTATTGTGTTCTTTATAACATGTTCCTGGCTTCTACTTTCCTTCTTCTGTTAAAAGTGTCTTAAAACTCTGTGCTAAAACCTTGCACGTCATACATCTTAGCAAGTCACAATCCCATCTGGTTTAGTGTCATGGCTGGAATCAGCTGTTTTTACTGACTTCAGAAGCTCAACATTGATCAGGGACTAAGACACTGTGAAGATGAGTCCAGACTGAAAAACATCTCTCTAGCACCTGGTAATTTCAAGATACACTCCTTACAGAGTCACAGTAGCAGCTGGGACCCAAAAACATCTTAGCTGTTTCATACTGTAATAGCCTAACAAGAGTTATTGACTATTTTTGAAGTGTGAAATGGTGGACATTTAAGGACATAACTTATGAGCTCTGATTTCACCTTCTCAAAGGTAGAAAAAGCCTTGGTAATAAGTAGACCTAGAATTAAAGAATTGGGTTCTTGCTTTTCAGGAGAGCAATGGAGGCAGCCAGTGGTATGGGAATGCACACATTACTTATAAACTAAAAGAATGTTGATGATATTCACTAATTTATTTATAGGAATATCTCTTTAACTAATGTGATTGTTAGAATGTATTTTGGTGGTTTGGATAAAAGAAAAAAGAGATTTGTGCACAATTACTCAGCACTCCATTTGGATGGGAAAAAGTCTGAGCCACAAAGTCTTGATCCATATCCAAACTTTCCAAATGTTGTGTTGCCCAGTGGTTGTGAATCAGCCAAGGAAACTGAATCACAAAATCACAGAGTCTTAAGGGTTGGAAGGGATCTTGAGAGATCATCTAATCCAACGCCTTTGCTAGAGCAGGACCACCTAGAGTAGGTCATGCTCTGCCTTCTCCATATCCTCTGTCACCAGGGCACCTACCTCATTCAACAACGGACCTACATTGCCTCTCGTGTTAGTTTAATCTGCAATGTATTTGAAGAAGCCCTTCTTGTTGTCCTTGACCTCCCTTGCAAGGTACAACTGCAATGAGGCTTTAGCTTTCCTAGTTGCCTTCCTACATCCTCTGACGGGAGCCTTATATTCATCCTAAGAGGCCATCCCATCCTTCAATGATCTATAGACTCTCTTCTTCCACTATTTGCCCAATAGTTCCCTGTTTAACCATGTATGTCTCTCGGCTCCCTTGCTTGATTTCTTATCTGCAAACAGTTTCTAAGTTCAGACTTTCATTTTCCTAATAACCTGGAAATGAAGAAATGGGTCAGCTCTTGAATTCAGCCTCATTTCTCATTTTAAATCTCATAAGATAAATGTTAATGAGGTGGAAAGTTTTCAAGCAGCTTCTCTAGAATTCTATGAAGTTAAATGTGAAGATTATAATTTGGAGACTATCATCAAAGATTATGATAAACCTCAGTAGATCAGTTCTACCTTAATGTGTTAATTCCATTTTTGTGGAGCCATATTGCAGTTTAGATTATTTCTGTGAGTTGGGTTAGAACAAGTCAAAACAATGAAGGAAAACAAGGGAGGGAACTACTTGCTCTTATTGTTATCTCAAGTTTTTCCATAACTAGTCAAGTCCCTTTATCTCTGCTGCACAGTAAGGCCTTGCAGATAATTAGTTGCCCTTTCCATCTGTGTTTTGTGCTGCAGCAATACAACTACCTTGGTTCATAAGCCCTTGCTACAACTTTAGTCATAGAAGGTTAAGATATTATCAGAAGTCTGGTTTTGCTGTTGATAGATCCTTGGTTTTCTACATTAAAAAAAAATCAAGAAAATCTACCTAGGAGAACAATTCAGTGGATCCTCTTAGAATAAATTAACATAATCAAAATTCTCTTTAGTTTATCTGTCTTTGTGTTAGAAAAAACAGCAGTTTGATACTTCCTGGCAGAGAACTTCTGTGCTATAGATTTCCTTTGTCTATTCCATTGGTTTCATTAGATAAAAATTAAATGAGGCACAATGTACTGACAGTGAGGCCAGCAGACAGAAATTTGGCTGGGCCTTCAGTTACACTTGGATTTCTGCTAAGCATGTCATAAATTATGACAGCTGGAGGAGATTAATAAAATAAAAAAAAGTTTAAAAACTCAACAAACAAAGACCGCAGACAATTAAAGCTTCTCAGTTCTGATTTCAGCAGGATGCTAAATGTGTCTTGTTTTCATCAGACTTGTTTTTATCAGACTTGTTTTTATCAGACATTTTCTACTGAATAAAGACCACAAAAGTGCTGCTTATATGTTCTTGATGCGAATTTTTTGATTGTTGGTATTTGTTTTACATTGCTTTAAACAAGATACTTTACACAGGATGCACAGATGCTTTGCATAAGATGCTTTACATAATACAGGTACGATCATAATCTCCTTACTATGGTACTAGTTACCATGACACTGATATTTACAACTGAAAATAACAGATTTCAGTGGACTTATTTGCATGTGTCAAGTTTCTCACAAACACATAGTTTTGCAACATTGCCTCTTGTAGGCAAGAGTTTCAACAGCAGTGTGAAAGCCTGATTTTTCCTGTCATGAACCTACCACCCTTCTACCTATCTAGCCCTCCCCAATCCTGTCTTTCTCTGTCTTCTCCTCTGCTTTGGTCATGATTCTGATTTTTCTCTAGAATAAACACAAAGAGAAAAAAACATATTTAATCTTATCCTAGTATGTTAGATAAAAGATGTCTTTAGCAGTATGGCATATCAGCTCGGCAGCATTGTGCCCTAATCAAAGCCCGTCAACTATTTCGCTTACAAACCACTTGGTTTGGATGTGTCTGTGCCACTGAGAGCTGAAGGTCCCCATGGAATGCAATTGAAAGGCGTGTGGTTATGTTTTGTTTGACATTATGACAAATCCCAGCTGCACAGTCTACTGTAGGATTGCACTGAAGGTAGATGCTTTTCTGGTCTCTGGCTTTGCAGAACTACTGGGGAGGGCTACAGTAACATAATTCTACTTTGCTCCATATTCTTCCCATATTTAAAAAAACCCCGAACATATGAAACATTGTCCTTCCCACATGTAAAAGGACTTCTGAACTCCTGCTACTCTCAGGATAATTGTTCTCAACTTGCATTTAATTTTAGAGCTTGCTACTTCTATTTCAGACCGAAGAGGGGCTTGTCAGACATTTCCAGTTACAGTAGTTTGCCTCAGAAAGGACATACTTCTGCTTAGAAACTTTGCCTTGCCTGGGTGTCCGTACCTACCCAGCACACAGAGGGCTCTGAACAATGGACAATGGCGTTATTAAGATATATATATTTTGTAAGTTTATACAAAATGCTGTGCATTTCACCAAGGTAAGTCACCACATGAACTTAAAAGTGGTTTTATAAGCCATTTTCTTTGAAAGGCCTAAGCTTTCCAGGCAAATGTCACAGCAATGGAGGCATGGCTGGCTGAGACATAGATCAGCTTATCCTTCCAGTCCTTCAAGCAGCAACTACTGCTCTCTTGAGTTTACCTTGGGATGCTTTGGAGCATCTTGATGGTGAGAGATTGCAACCAAATGAATCCAATGTGAAGACAATGAAAACAAGAGGGATTTTCAAGGGAGGTGGAGATTGACCACTGAAACAAGCTATTAAGGAAAAGACGATTTTGCTCTCTTGCAACTTCAGATTAAGCCTGGATTTCTTTCTGGGAGATGTATAATAGTCATACTCAGGTTATTGAGTTCAAGTCAGATTTAGGCAATAAAATTTTTAGGTCCTCTTTAGGCAAGAAATCAAGTAGATATCTAATGCTGACCTGCTCTAGTCCTGGTCTGGCTGGAGGGTTAGACTAGATGGTCTTCAAAGGTCCCTTTCAACCTTAAAATTCTGTGATTCTGTGATTCCTTTTAGTCTTAAACTCACAAAATCTATGAGAAAACATCAAAGTACTTGGACTGAATCTGCTGAAGCTTCATTGTGTGCAGGTAGAGCTGAGACATTCTAGAAAGAGAGGCCCTGATCCTACATTCCAGTTTATGAAGACAGATGTCTATCTTCAGAACAGATGTCAATCTCTAGAATGGGCTTACTACCTCTGCTTAACTCAGGGAGTCACTAAAATAAATAATCAGGGGATAAAGGTTGTTAGATAGTGTGCTTTACTGTAAGGAATCAGTTTTTAATAAAGCCTTGCTCTTTTTCATTGAGTCTTTGAAGAGTTGACAGTATACCTCCATGCAGAAGATGCTTTAAAGTCTCATAAACTGTCTGGCCTCTCCCAGGTTTTTTTATATTTTTCTCTTACTGAGCTTCAGTCTTGCTTTTGCATCTAACTCTTGGCTCTAAGATACGGTGTGGAATGAGATGGGCTACCAGAAGGGAAGTTGAAAGCCATTTTCATGTATAAAGCTCCTGGGAAATTACTTTGGGCCAGCGACAACTGTTTGTTCACCTGTGCAGCCATGAGAGGTCTGGGATGTACACAGCTCACTGCCAGTGCTGTTTTCTCTCCATTCTGGGCTGCTTTTGAGGTCCTGTCACAACTGAAAGAGCCATGAGGCCTCACTGTGCTGTGAAATAATCTGCAGCACTGCTGTGAATATCTGCTCTGCTGTGAGATCCCCTCTCACATGCCACGCCAGCCAGGCTGGGGGAGATGACTGGGAAGCCTGCAGCACACAACGGCATGGCATGGCTACATGTCTGGCGATGTTGCATGTCACACTTGAGATGCATGGCATCACGAGAGAGGTTATGTTTTGTTTTAGAAAGCAATGACTTTAAATATTGCCAAGTAGTTCATGATTGTCCTCTTCTGCCCATGTGTGTCTGGATGGAAAGCATTGCTTTTCGGGTTGCTGCATGGGAGGGCAGGAAACCTGCCCTACAATAAAAATGTTTGTTGAAGCAGTGCATTTACTGGTAGATTACATCTCAGTGGAGCCATGAGGACTGATTCTGGCTGCATGAAGGCCTCCTTTGTAGTAATATATCTATTCTGAGCATAGACAAGTCTCATTAGCATTAATAAATTGGCACTGAAGAGATTTTATAACATCTCTATGGCTGTCTATCTCAGTTCCCTACGGTTGGTTCAGGTTCCGACAGAGCTCTACAATAAGTTTTTAAAGGGACAGACTGTGAAAAAAAATCAAGATGAGGCAGAGGAGGAGATGGGCTTAATGTAGGCATGACAAGGAAAGACAGAGTGTCTTTTTGCTATCTCAGTCTCATTTTCCACTTGTTAGATAAACACGTGGCTTCTTCTGAATCTCCAGGTGCTATTGCTCTCTAGCAATATGTGTGAGGAGTGGGAATGGGAAGGGTGTACTGGTGCTGCCCATTACCTTGCTTCTATACTCCCACTTTCTTTTCATCTAACCCAGAGCTGTCACCTGTCCATAGCACATCTTTGACTCTTAGGCTATGTAACTCTCTGCTTCCACTCCCCATCTCCATTGCTTACAGCTCCTTTCGTATCCTGAGCTTGCTCTGGTTCCTCTTCTAAGGGCTCACTCAGTCTTTACAAGTCTCCTAGAGTTTCTTTCATTTTCCCAGCAGCAGCAGAGAACTACGTTTCACCTCTCCCCAATCTAATCTGTGATCTTCTCACATTCTCCCTCCTTTGTTCTTTTTCTCCACCATGCAAACACCTCTTGCCCTTCCCCTTAAATATCATAAATTGCTGCAACTCACTTCTCATTGCACAAGAGGATAATTCTTCCCAATTTCTGGTTTAGGGACTTGAAAAGCATATCTGCACTTATGCTGCAAGAAGACAGCTTTATGCTTAAGACAAGCTAGTATAGAATAACATCTCTCTGACAGTCTTTTCTTAACGTAGAGAAAACTGTGAAAACTAGATACATGGTGCATACTTTTCGAGGTTAGAAGAGACGAGATGCATTATTTGTGTCCACTTTTGACTGCCATTATTTGAAGTCATGTCTGACTCCAAGTGTAGTATTCATCCCGAGTAGGATAAGGAACAAAAAAATCTTTCAGTTGCTCAAGTTTACTCTAGCTAGTGGTATTATAATACTTTGCACTACTGCTAGTATTAGAGTAATTTTCAAATTTACCCAGCTGCAGGATAGTATTCTGGCAAGTTCCTGTTGTTTTCCTCCACAGCAGCATTCAAATACTTTGGAAATAGCCAGTCTAACAAAGTCCACTTTGAGGCTCAGCCCAGAGACTAGTTCAGAAGCAGAATAAAGCAGTAAAGAACAAAATCTCTCAGAGTTTTGCATTTGTAGCAGAAAACCAAGCAGGAAATGTCAAGCATGGACTCTTAAGAACCAAGCACATTTATTTGCTCAGTTTACATAGAAATAGAACCTTCTTGTGTAACTTACACCAAAATACCTTCTTTCTTACAGAAAGAATGAAGATAGAGCAGAAGGGTCCCCATTTCACAAGAAAACACCATAGTGAAGGCAAATGGTGTCTTTGCTTCTTGAGACTGAATTTGAATCCAAGTCCTCCACATGTCAGGAGCCCATGATACATATGCTGATGGGTGTATCTCCTTTAAGCTCGTATAAGCCAATTGGGCTGCAGAGAACATCAAGCTGACATTGGGCCCTAGGGAGAAAGGGCAGAGCAAGTATCTGCCAGTAGCAGTGCAGGCATCAAAGAGTAAAACTTAAGTCTCATCCTTTCAGCATAAGGAGGCAATTGAACACGGCTTAGCAGTGCTAAGTGCTCCAGTGTGAATTTAGTCTCTTTAATATTTCATGGAGATTTTTACATTCTTTAGCCTATGATAAACAGTTTAGAAGGAGTCTCACACCCCAAAAAAACAAAAAAAGAAATGAGAATTTTAGAGTTAATGGGAACATCCAGTTCAAATAGAAAATCTCTATGAAAGAGATTTGAAAGGTTTATAAATGTTTTGAAATTTCATCAGTAAAGGAAAACTCCAGGCACTGGAAGAAAAGTTGTCCATTAGGTGGGCCACCGCACAGATGCCCACTCTAGCTGGCACTGATCAGTTCCCCAGGAGAGACAGGAGACAGAATTTCCTGGTCTCAGCCAGTCTGGCTGAATTGCATTGTAGTCCTTTGAAAAACAGCAGAAAGGTAATATATTTTCTGCCAGTTCTTTTCCTCTGTCCAAAGTAGAAACCAACTCAGAAAATATGTCTTAACATCAGACATACTTTTTCCCTTCATATGAAGAAATACAGAAGATGAGTGTTTCATTATAAAAATATTTTGTACTTAAGAGATATTGTCTGTATGTTCTCAGTTGGGTAGCAAGGCAAACAGTTGCATAAAAGTGAAAGGATTGAAGATGTGTTAAAGGGAGTTCATTTTAACTGTAGTGTAACTACAAGAATATACCTTTTTTTTTTTTTTCTTTGCCATGTTAATCTTGTATGAACACTATCCCCTCCTTCTACTCTTCCATATTGCCTGGATAGGAAATCATACACAATGGAGATGGGTGAGACCGGAAAAGTTTTGGATTTTATTAAACTTTGAAGGTTTTTGGAACTAGTGGCTTGCACAAATATTACTCTGTGGAGGAATTAATGTGTATCTCAATGGTGAGCAGTTGAAGGATGGACCATGTGAATGGATGTGAACAAAGAAGAACTACATTTGGCCCCAATTTTGTCTGTTGTAAGGTAGGAATAATTTGCAGTTTGAACCATGTTTATTTGACTTATGTGTAGGGAACACAGCATTTTTGGAAAGGAACTCAGCTTTGCTGACTCCTGTGCTTGGAAATTACCTTTTCAGTTACTCAAACAGGAAAGGATAAACACTGGAAATGTTATTAATAAAACATTAAACCCCAGCCCCCCCAAAACCCCAGCTCCTAATTCAGCAGAGGTCAGACAATAAAGTTTACAATCATGCACTCCATGCTGCTCAGAGCTCAGAGCCAGCACACTAGTGACTGGCCAGATTAGTTAATCTTCCTCAGCTTCGTCTTGGGCCCTATAACTACTGCAGCAGGTCATTAACCAGCTGGTGAAGCCCCGGCACATCGTACATTTATTCCCAAACCTTAGCAGCCGTTGTTGAGTCCAGGAGCCTTAAAGAGGTATTTCTGATTTTAGCTGACAGAATGATAATTTATGCTCACTGTAATTCAAAGGGATTCCAAGGCAACTGTAAACTAATGAAACCCGAATAGCTTTCCTGGAGAAGGTTCCTTATTTAATCAGTTGAACAAAAATGGAAATATGTAAAATGAGCAGTCATTCTTTCTTTTAAAACATAGGGCCTTTTCTTGTGGAAAGGGAGATAAAAGAGATCATGTTGTGTTAGAGGAAAGAAACATAGAAAAATGTTTGAGTAATGCTAAGTGTTTATCCTCTCCATGCTTCTTGATTTTTTTAAACTTTGCTGATTTTCACTGCCAAAAGTAAAAAGCAAGGGACGCAATGTCTAGTAAACCTAGTATAGGTATTGCTTTCAGTCAGGATTTTATTTTTCTTTCTTTTTTTTTTTTTAACTCAAATGAAAGGCTCTCTTTAATCAGATAATTGACCGACTGGTAATTTTAGCCTTTTGTGACACACCAGTTGGCAGGTACAGTGGTACATAACCATGAGCCTTTTCCTAGAGCCTTCCCTCCCTCTGGGACACTCATAGATGCGTCTCTGTCTTATCAGTCCCAGGGGACCATTCCCAAACGTTTTGCAATGAAAATGCAAAGGAGGGACCTTTTCCCATCCCGAAAAAGAGGGCCAGCTGTCAGACGTAATGACTACTAGTGGACACACAGATGGCACTAGAGATGTCCACTGCACACCAGAGGAAAGGGGGTATCCATTGCACAGCTGTTCCCATGGGGGCCACGCTCTGCCCTACATCCTGGGGCCTGGGATCCTCTGACAAGTTGTGAGGAGGCTCAGTGGTGGCAGACAGACATTCCCAGAGCGTGCCACTCTGGTAAAAAAAACATGGCCCCAAGAGATCGACCTTTGCTATAAATGACTGCTCCTTCCTCTTACCCCTTCTCTGCTCGTTGCTTTCAGTGGTGGCCAGGAATGAAACATAACTTGCTGCGTGACTGACAGCCCTTCAAGCTCCTCAGTAAACCTCGAGCCTTATTTTGAAAGTCCCCTGAAAGAAAAAAGAATATGTGCTCTCTGAATGCAAGGCTGCTGAACCGCTGCCAAACCTAGGCTGCTTCATTCAAAGGGCCGAGTGAATAAATGAGAATAACATCCTTGGGGACCTCAGGGATCGGTTTACTCTGAAAATCCTCCACCTCACAAAGGGTCAGAGTCACAAGGTAAATGAAAATGGCTGGGAGGGGACTTTGATGGCTGAAACACTGTAACTGTAGAGGACTTGAAAGAAAACTGTTTTTAAAAAACGTGAGAGAAGGGAAGGAGCAAACAGGGGAATATGGTGGTGGAGACTTCAGCATGCAGCCTTACCAGAAAGGGGAGAGGAAAGTGGGAAGAGAAGAAAAAAAAGCCCTCTTCACTCTTTATCCATGACAATCTTTTAAATACTACTGTTTAGGGTACAGACAGTAGCTGTAGCAAGGGAGAGCTTCCCCACTGCCTGCTGCCTCAGTGCCACTGAGGTATTTCCTCTGGGTAACCAGCAGCTCTCAGGGCACAGAGGGCTGAGCAAATGGCACTTAGGGGCATTACAGCACCATTGCCTGAAAAGCTAAAAAGCACAGCAGCCAAGTATTAAGATCATTTTGGCACTTCAGTTGAAAAATGCACATGCAAGTTAATAGTATGGAAGCCAAATGATGTGAATGTGTTCACTTGCCTTGGATCTGTTTAAGATTTGCTGTATAAATGTCAGTAAATCATATAAGGTCATATCAAATTAACATCTTGAGACCAGTGGGAATTAGACACCTAAACACTTCAGCCTCAAAAATATTTGGCTCTCATTGGTCTCATCTCTTTTCCTTTAGTTCTTTGAGCATTTCCATTAATACTGACAGGAGTAAAGTTAAACACATTCCTAAACATTTTCAGGATCAGGACATAAGTGACTCAGAGCAGCCACAGTTTCTTCTTAGGTGTTTGTATAGTGCCTGGCATCTGGGCCCCATCTCAATTGAAGTTACTGTAATTCAAACCCTAGTAATTACAAAAATAGGTTAAATACTGAATTATAAAAGCTTTCTGTCAGATTCTCTTCTGTTGGTTAAATATTTTTTTAAGTCCTTCAATTCAAGATACCCAGCTGACAAATGCATAGTTTTGGTCAGAGAGTGAAGCTTTCTAAATGATATACCTTAATGGAGGCAGGAGCTATATAAGCAGCTGAACTCATCTTTACTTTCACATGGTGGTGATGATATGTGTAGGCCACTGAGAGAGTCAGAAGCATTTCTCCCCACTCTGTTTTTAGTAAAGACTCTGCTATCGAGACAGTTTCCTTCTGCAAATAGATATTCTTCACTGTGATGGAGGAAGGGAAAAAGAATAGTCTACTGAAAATTACTGAAAACTTTCTACATTTAGGCATTCAGATCAAGATATGTACTCCATGAAGAATCTTGTCCTTAACACCACTAGGCTTCATGTCAATGTACAGACTCTATGCCTTATAACTGAATTAAATTCTGTTACTCATAACAGACTTTTGGGGCTAGAAAGGTTAGCATTTCATACTGGTGAACAAAGTAATAGTGGACAGAGAACATAAAGGATTTTATTTTGTGTTTCCTACATGTCAGCAGCAATATTGTTGCTTTGAATGAGTGTCTCTTGCCTCGAAATCCAGGTGGGGAAGGACCTATGAATCCTACAGAGTGTCATAGGCACTTGTCTATCTGCTGTTGTTTTTTAAGGTGAAGAGAGTTTAGCTCCCCAGTACTGTAGGCCAGTAAGTATCCAGATCTTAGTCTGAAAGTAGAGATTAAACCTATTTCAAGCAGTGTGGGTTTGTGTAGTGTGGGTTTGTGTAGTGTGAGTTTCTAATAGAGTTGATGGGACTGCACAGGAAGTAAAATGGCATCCAAAGGAAGAAATAGCCAGGAGATTTTTGCAAACCAGAAACCAGAGATTTTTCTAAGCTTTCTTTTTTTTTTTTTCCCCCTAAATCAGGTTCAGAAAACATTTATGCCTAAATCTTCCCACTAAACAGAACCAATACATCACTAGCTTCTGATCCAGTTCCTTTGTCAATCACTAGAAGCTTCAAGGGTGCTCATTTAACTTCTTTGCACCCCAGTTTCACAGAATCTCAAGGGCTGGAAGGATTCTCTTAAGACAAACATTTAAGAAATGGTCCAAATTGGGATTTTTCTCAATTATGTGTGTGGAGAATTATATGATAGACAGGTTTTTGTTTTTTTTTTTTTTTTCCAGAAGAAAAAAACTAAAATGGCACATGGAGCTCATTAAAATCAAGCTAATGGTTTCAGTCATATTCCTAATAGTGTAGAATAGCTAGCCAGCAACATGGACTCAGAATAAATCTGTGTGATACCTACTGAAAGATACGTGCTTCTGTTTTTCCTCTCCACAATGGGCAAACTGTTGCTGAAATGCTTTGTTTTTACAAATGCAAATAGTGAGAAACATGAGTGAAGAAAAATCTGACTGAGCAGAACACAATTACTCTATACAGAATCTTGCTATAGATGGGTTCAGATAGAAAGGGAGAAAGAGGCTTGTATTTGCTCTAGGGTGGACAGTTGACGGTTCTCTGCAGTGCAGGCCTACTTAAGAACAGTGGTAGGGCAACACAGGTCATGTTTCTTTTATAAAGGGCCAGCTTGCTCTTAGCTTGAAGCAGACAAAAACAGAGATCCACAGCTTAACCTACTAATAGAGTTGGTGCCAGCATTTGTTTTAAAGTACTCCTTATTTTCCCAATTCCTACAATCCTTTTTTTAAAGCATACATTTTCATTATTTCAGTTGTGTTTGAAGCTGCAAAGTTCTGTGAGTGTAGGGGCAGGGAGCAACTGCCTTGCACACTCCAGATTATAATTTGTTCACTTGGTAGGCTTTGTAAAATCTGCTATCCTTATTTTGCTGCTCTTTTTTCCCCTCAGTGTTCCCTGGCAGAAAACTCCAAATAATTTGCTCGGAACTAGAGAAACAGTTTTTCATCCAGCGCTGTGGGTTTAACTTCATCCTTCAGAGGGCAGCGCAGGGCAGCAGACAGTTCCCACAACCCTTGGCCAGGCTTCACGGCTGTCACTGCCTGACCAGGGAAGAAGCAGCCATGTGCAACCAATACTGAAACCTCCTCTTAGGTGAGGTTTGTACTCTCTTGACATATTTTATTCTAAAACTTTTGCCAGGAGGCATTATTGATTCATGACATTATTCTCCACGTGGTGTGTTTATGCAAGGTGATACCCCAGTGCGGGTCTCTGTGTGGACATAATGGCACAATAAAATGTGAGGTGATGGCTGTGGAGCTGCCAGACAGGCTATTGTGGGAGATCTGTGGGAGGGAAAAAAGGAAACACCTTTACTGTGTTGTGCTTCTCTGCAACAGAAACTTATTTGGAGATGTGGATGCCAGAGTTTTGTTTTCAGAAGGGAAAACTGCAATGATTTCTTCAAGATTTAATGTAAGACCCTCTTGTTTAATTGGGATTAATTCTGCTGATATGATGGAGACAGCAAGTTCCACATGCCTTCCCCAAAGCAAAAAGTGACTTGCTTAGTATCATTCTAAAATCTGATAAAAGTAGTTCAGATGCACACTGAAAGATCCATTGACTTCCACCGGGCACATGACATAAGAAGTTGGCATCTTATCTACTTCCCTCATCTTGCTTTTAATTCTCTTTTTTTTATTCAATTTCTAATATCAGCATTCACATAACTGTGTATTGCCTCAGGCTTACATGACCAAATCCCTTTTAATAAGAAAAAGTGAGTTGATTTACAAGAGAAACATTTCTTTCATGGGCACTGGAAAAAAAAAAAAGCCCAAAGAATTTTCCTGATGATCCATTTCATTTCCTAGTTATTGTATCTACAAGATGACCTTCCCCCAGATTCTTTGACAAAATGCCTCTGTAACTTAATGGAAGGATTTCAGTTTCAGTTGAAATAGTGCATTTCTTCTTGCTCAGTCTCTCTTGCTGCAGTTTAGAGTTCTGCTGGAAAAACTCAACATTTTGGTTTCTGAGCTGGCCAGCTGCAACACACAGTACAGAGAAAATGCTGGAATTAAAAGATGCTTTTATATGGTTGTTTTCCTTCTGTATTATGAAAGCGCTACAGTGCCAGGAGGGAGAAGGAAGGTTTTACAATAGGGAGGGTGCAGTTTGGGAAGGAACACCAAGTGTCCTTGAAAAAATATCTCCTGGGTTGTATCACATGTGCACATGGATGCCAGCAACAGTGAATGGAACAAGCACCAGGGAAATGGGATAGATTTCAAAACTAAAAAAAAATAAAGCAAAAGTGCTGTAGTATCTTGCCAGGGAAGCAGAATAAAAATGCTTGACTGCACACCTAGCTGTAGCAGAGAAGAATTTAGACAAATCCATGAAGTCTGGACAATTCTCTGAGGACTAGAGGAACGGCCTTCCTGGAACAGCCTTGTGCCACTCTCCGGGGCTCCGGGGCTGACCTCCTCCAAATGCTCCAGAAGGAGAAAAAGAAAAAAGCCCTCTGAAAAACAAAAACCTCAAAGAAGATATTAATGGAATAGTTTGCCAATAAAGGAGAGCTCTTCATAATTGCTTTCAGTTACTTACTGTCTTACACTCAAAGCGGGAAAACGGAGTTCATTCCTAAACCACTTTTAATGCAGTAGATACATAAGGATGCATGAATTTTCCAAGTTAACTGCTCCTATATGCATATAAAGAGTGTATATTGCACATGAAAACATTCATATGCAGGAACAAATTACATACCTTTAAAAGCTGCTACACCTCTATAGAAAAGCTAAAATGAATCTGTACATTGCCCTCATATTTTGGTTTCCATATCCATCTTGGTCCATTAACCTCCATTTGATATCCTTTTCTACTTTTATATCTGGAGACATGTCCCTGTAGAGGCGAGTGTCTGTGTCAGTCTTCCCCAGCACTAGGGCAATTATCTGTGGACTAAGACTGTGAGGTTAAACCTGTCCACAATTCCTCCTCCACATGATGGTATAACTCTGGTCTTTGGTGTGTGCTGTTGATCCAGCTCTGCTTACCCACTTCTGGAGCCTGCTGCAATGAGTCCACTGGGCCGCTCAAGGAGCCAGCCTTATGCACACTTTGATAACCAGCAACAAAATGAAAGCACATGACAAAACTCCTTTGCTAAACACAAGCCTGCAATACATTTTGTCTTCTTTGCTGGCAGGGAGGACAAATGATAACTTTCCTTTTAGGACAGCAAAATGAATCATACTTTCTGCTTTAGGAATAATGGTTTTGTATCTCTGGGAATGTGATCCTTATTCTCTCTGTAACAGACACGAGCCAGATGCTTTCTTTTAATGCAGATACATAACTTCATTTCCCTTTCATTTTTCTTTCTTTACCTTTTTCTCTCTCTCTCTCCTCCTTCCTTCCCTTTTTCTTTCCCCCTCTCACTTTGTCTCTTTTCTCTTGGAGTGTGCAAAGAAGCAGTCCTTCCCAAACAAAAGGAGGTGCTTTTTATTTTTTTTTTCCTAGAAGAGCGAGGAAAGTTGTTGCAAGAGAGGAAAATTCTACAGCTAATTTTAAAGCTCTTCATTCTGCAGTTTTGAGAGAGGATTGTTTCCATGTTAGTGTCTCAAAATTTCCCTTAAGCACCATTGTACTCCCAATAGAATACATTATGTTTTGGGAGCTACAAATAAGGTTACTTGAAAGAGATCTGGCTTGTCAGATCTCTTGTAGGCACCTACTGCCTGGGAAGTTACTACAAGTTGGACACACTAAATCTTTTGACTGACCTTGAGGTCATTTCTGCTGAAGTCTGAGGAGAAACAGGAACATTTTTGGTTGGCTTTGCCACCAAGAGAAGACTGTGGCATCAGGTCTAAGAACAGAGAAAAGGACTGCAAGAGAAAGCATTTGGCTGCCTGTGCTCAGTGCTCCCTTTGTGCTGTCTCTAGAGATCTTGAGTAAGTCAGGGTAGACTGCTGGTCAACCTAAATAATTTTTAAACAGCTTTTCGTGGTATGGTTTCATGGGCACAAGAGCTGGAGTAGGAAGAGATGATGGGAGGATGTATTTATCCCTCTTTCCAGCAGCCTGATCTGTCTTGGGTGTTTTTGGGATTTTTTCACCCTGATGTTTATCTATTTCTGCTTTAAACACTTATCATAATTTTAAATAATAATATCACAATCCCAGGAGTGTTTTTATGATTAATTACAGGGGCATTCAAAGTAAGCTGCATTGTGAAATTATGGAAAGGATTTGGCAATCTCTTTAGAAATGCTCTTGATTGGTAGAAAATGTAGCTTAGTCAAATAAAATTATTTGCAGGATGGTATCTTCTCTCTTGTATTTCATTTGGGTGCCCTGTTTGCCTCCATCCTGTAGCCGCTTCCTCACAGCTGGTGCTAAGTTAACCCAAGACTTCTCCATTTCTCAGCTGCCCTTCTATCTTTCTCTTAACAATTTGGGGTTTTGAGGGAATTTTATGGTTTGTTTATGGGGTTTTTGTTTGTTTTTTTTGACGCTTTTGTAACTTGTTGGCCTTTTTTTGGCACTAAAATACGAAACAGTTAACAGAGTTTCCTAAATTGAGCCTCATGGTAACCGTACATGAGACTTCATGACTCTGTGTTTTTGTAACCGTGTGGAGTATGGGTTCTTGGATTTTTTTAAATTTTACACCATATTACACCACAAGCTGTTATGGAATTTTCTGGAAGAGAAATGCCTACGGATACTCCAACATGGGTTAGAAGTCTTTAGATAAAAGTCTTTTAGAGAAATTATGTCTACAATATCAATATGTCTAATGGCAAATTGGCATACCATTCAACCTAAGAAAGATATTCATGCCCTTGTTAAAAGACAAACAGGTACAAGGACATGTCCAGAGATGTACACTGTGCCTCATCTATGTAATATTTTTATCAACATGTTAAAATTAGTTATATATAACAAAGAGTAATGGTATTAAAGAACTTTTTATTAGGTGAAAGAGATAGACTAAATGACTTAGGAAGTTTATAAAGAAACACTGGATAGTAAGAAATGAATATACAACATAGGAAAAACATGAAGTCCCGTCTTAAACACTCTGCATCTCAGATATTGATATAGATGTAGGGGAAAAAGAGCAATATCTGGATAAAAAAAAAAAGAAAAAAGATATATGCCTTTCAATTGTAATAAAAGATTTATCACACAGGACGAGATATTGATTTAGGATGATCAGCACCTTGGTTCAGAATCTCAGTCCTTCTAAAGATGAGTCAATGACTGTTCACAAGTAAATAAATTCATTCTTGCCTTAGAGATCAAGTGCTACAGTTCCTTTCTTTACCTGTCTGAACAGAACATGAATTGTTAGAGACTTCGAGTCCTCAGATTGAGCTTCACCAGGTACTCTTTTCAAGTCTGGAAGACCCATGTGATCCCTGATCCATGTCACTCATAACAAAAATAAGATAAAATAAGATAGTTAAAGAAATATGCAGGATAAAGGAATGAATAAAATGTAATTATTCTGTGGTATTACATATATTTTTGAGAAATAGTTGCTCGATTGATGTATTTTAGATGAGAAAAAGAAGCACATTTAAAATTTCATGTACCTTAGGATAAAGCTGATAAGCACACATGTTGTGGAGTGTCTGTGTTGTCTGGGAGATTACAAGGCCCTTATTACACTCATTTGTTCTGCATGGCAGGGGCTGAGTTCCACAGTTTGCTGTTGGCAGCTGAGAGCTATTATTGGGCTGCAACATCTGTTTCAACAACAGAGGGTCCCTGGTCAGCAAAACTAATTAAAAATGAAGACCGGAGTCAAATACCATGACCTATCTGGTGTGTCTATGTGTAAACATGGTAACTACTGGAATAATGAAAACTTTAAAATGCTTGGAATAATTTACAAAAATATGACAAGTGATGAAAAGTCTCAGAACTGTTCTTCATATCAGACACTTAATGAATAGCACAGGCAAAGATTAGGGTTCCTGCAAACATTTAAGTTTGTAGGGGACTTTTTATGCTCATAGGTATTGCTAGTAAACTCACTGAGTCCACTCAAGAGCCACAGACCTTCTCATGTGAGTGAGTATTTACAGAATCAGATTGCAAGTTTCCTCAATATCCTGCTAGGGTTTTGTTAATTGGTAATAGTAGCTCTGAGATTGCTTGGGTGTACATTTAATGGTTCCAAACATTGATGGGATTCCTCCATTTCTCTCTTCTGTCAAAATTTCAGTTGTCAAGACAAAAGTAACTGGTGGTGGTGAGTTCTAGCCTGTTAAATGCTTCCCTCTGACCTAGTGAAGAAGAGAGGAGTAGTGTTTATATAGGACTGATTAAATAAGATGACTTGTTTGAGGAAAAGGCAGTAAACAAAATATTCAGGGCAGGAGGAGTAGGAAGCCATCAGAGTTGACTGCTTGCTTGTCAAAGTGATGACTGAGTTAGTATCCTAATTTTGTTGTTGTGTTTTTGGTTTTTTTTTTCTGAGGTTTGATGATTAATTCCAAACTCTTAAAAAAACTGAACTGAGTCTAAAAAGTTACCAAATACTCTCTACTGTATGCACATGGATAAAAAAGTGATGTTTTTAAAATTTTATGCTAAAAGTTGTGCTTAAAGAAACCCTCTTCTTAGTCCCTGCATGAGCTATATCAGGTGGGTCCAGGTAAGTGAGTAGAGACAGGAGTGCTTTAGGTAGTAGATTACGAAGTTGCTGCTTTCCAACACAGCAAATGGACAGAGCTTCCTTCTCCATCCCATCTTCAACATACGGACAATAAGCAAGTAACTGTCTTTTTCCCAGCAAGCAGAAAACACACAGAAGGAACTGTAGACACAATTTCCTATCCATATAGCTCCTAATGCTGCACAATGTATCTCATCTCCAGATAAATGGTGCTGGTGCAGTCAAACTTACCGTGACAATTAAATGAAGATATCAGTGATTAAGAGTCTATCTATCTATTCTATTAGGAAGTCTATCTATTCACAGGTTTTTTTTTGTTTTTTTTTTTTTGTAACGTGTTTTGAACATTTCCAGACAGCAGGAAAATTGCTAATGGGTTCTTGTGTCTGGTTTTAAAATGTAAAAAATGTTTTTGTTTAGCTCTTTCCGGAACAAGCCTACGCTTGTCTATGATTTCCCTTATTGTGGAATAACAGAATTTTCTCTTTGCAGAGGCAAAAAAAAAGAGATTGAAATGAGGTATTGAAGATGACACACCTGTGAAGCCAGTTGTTTTCTGCAATCCATTCATTCTTTAGAAATGATGGGAAATCAATGTCTCTCTAGAGACTTTTATTGCCAGTCTGTTTATCTGCCGGAACCTCTTCAATATCCATCTTCGATGTCTGAGAATTATCTTTACAGGGTGTTGAGATGAATGGTTTGTCAGACCTTCTGCCCAATGATTTTTTCATCATTTTCTAATCTCTCCATTGAATAGTAGGTTAGCAAAAAGTAAAATACATATCATATACCATTTTGGACTGTCAAACTTGCTGCAATTCCTAATTCAGTTATGAGACTATGTCCTCATAAGCAATGGAAAAACTGCCATTAATTTTCATGTTTTATGTGTTCAGACTAAAGACTAATGATGAAGACTGTGTCTTCATCACATTCCAGTTATTTGTCAAGACACATCTCTTCCTCACAGTCTGATACCATTTTTTATGAGAAAGAACAACATTACTAATAATGATTTTCTTAATGTCATTGGCAAAATTTGGATCATTCTCTGCCAATTTTGTTTAAACTAAAAATCCTGATCTTTCTAACTAATTTAACTTGCCATTGTGCCATGTAGTGGATTAGATGACAGTGATGGATCCACTCTTCCACATCTCCTTGGGATTTTCCAGAGTTTTTAATTGACTTACGCAAGCTACTGTTAATGTTTCTTGGTTATGCTTCAGATATAGCACCATTATTTGAGAAATGAGTAATTGTATCGTCTACCTTATTAACAGTTTGCCAGAAGATGCATCCACCAAAACCAGATACCAGAAATTTTTATGGATTCTTAAAAGAATAGAAAGAGCTCAGAATAGAGACAAAGGAATAGATAAACCATCAGCATTTATTTTACTTGGGAAAAAAAAGTCATGAAATTGAGACCTTGCTTGTAATATCAGGAGCCTGTTTTGATATTGTGCCTGAGTTATAAAGGAAGCCCAGAAAACCCAAGGTTTCTCATGCTGCACTTTTTGATTTTAAATTTGGGACCTTCCTTCTCCTCCAGCATGTGTGAACCTTGGGTTTTTGCCCATCCTTAATATAAAGGCTACTACTGAATGAAAGAAGAAGTGCTTTCAAGTCAGGTAATCCTGTATGGCAACCATATGTTCCCCATTTCTGTTTCATTCTGTGCTGTTTTCACTTCATGCCACTGGAGTTTTGGGGTACAATGTTGGTAGTTGTCCTCTTCACAAAGACTGCACCCAGGACGCTGGCCCTGGTGGGAAAACTGCCAAGCTGCTGGAGGGTGTTTGGAGAGAATATGAGGTTAAGAAGAACTTCTCTGACAAGACATGGAGGCTCCTTTGGCAGGGAACGATGAAGATGCTTTGCCAGCAGCGGGCAAGTTCACGTCACACCTGGTATGCAGTGGGATAAAAATATCCATCGACATGATGTTAATGTTTTCCTGGTGTGCTTTTCCAGCTGGTGCTGTGCCACAGACAGTGGGGGTGGTAGCTTGGAAGGACTGTCTAGGCTCAAGCATCCCCTGGGACTTGCCTGCCTGGGGCTGGCGAGGGGTGAGAGTGCGGAGGCAGCTACCACTGCTGCGAGGACAGGTCAGTGGCTTCCAAAATGGCCTTGCCCCTTCCCCTTTTTTACCTTGATTACTGCAGGGGCAACAGGAAGCCCAATTTTCAACATTTCTCCATCTTAAACATGCTTTTCTCCTCCTACTGTCTTTCCGTTGGCAGAAGGACCCTGGACCTCATCCACATCCCTGGACCCTCATCCACAGGAGAGTGACATCCAATTTCTCCTACGCTGCTGAAAAATTTTGAGCCAGCCGTGACTATGTTGATCTACTTAGTTTTACTGGATGAAAACTGCAATTATAATAGCACTGATGCAGTGCAGAGCAAGACTTTCAGCTGTTGCAATCATCACAGTTCTGCCAGCTTCGAAGGAAATAATCTATTCATGCCAGTCCATATTCTGGCTGCCTTCTAAAGAAATGAAGTAATGCTGAAATCACCAAAGTCCCTCTGGAACAATTTTGTATTAAACTAGTTACCTTTTCTTGCAAGAATAACTTGCACTTTTTAGCCCAAATTTGAATCAAAGTCCAACTGCAAATATGTTTGATTTTTTTCCTTGCAATCAGCTGTATAAAGAAACATAATTGTCTTTCCAATGTTTTATTCCCACTGCTTGAGTTATGCTATTCAAAGTTCTGAGTAGCTGATGAGTTCAAATTCTTTCATGCACTGATTGCAAAGCTAATCAGCTAGGTGAAATGGGACTGAAATACTGTTATTTGCTCTGATTTCTAGGAATATAGATGCAATCACAGATTTAGCTCTTGAGCTGCACTATTTTCAGGGTGCCTGCTTACATTCGCCCAAGAGCCAGTAGGCATCAGGCTGTAAGACCTTGTGGACTTGCTTCTAAATATTAGAAACAAAGCAGAGAAGACAAGGACAAAACAGCCCTACAGAATCTCTCCTAAATTAGAGCTTTCACCGTGGGAGACTGAGTAGCTCAGGGGAGTTGGTAAAGGGAAATTAGAGCCATGCACCTCAAGCCTGCCAATCTTTATCTGATCCAGGCTAGCACTGGATGGAAGCCTTTAGCATCCAACAACACTTTTCTTGTCTTTGTGAAGTTGTTAGCTGCTCAGCACAATTTCTGGTGGAACTATATTCACAGCACAAGGCTACCTTCATAGCTGACATAAAGCTGCAGCCTCATCCACATTCACAGCAAAGAGGTGAGATGAGGATGGGGTGGAGACGTAGTTCTTTCCTGCCCTTAGAAGGGTCTCTTGCAGTCAGAGAAGAGGCACGTAGGTGAAGGGGTTTGAAGACACTGTTGCTGGTTAATGTATGGTCAGGAATGAATTTTGGCTCAGAGAGACTTTGGACTAGAGGAGTGCGTGGGGAGAGGTGACAAAGAATTGGTCAGAAAATACTGGATGAGGCAGGGAAGAGTAAGAAGTGCAAAAACAATGTCCCATTGGCAAAATAAACTGTCTGCATATAGTGAACAACAGCCATCTTCTGTCCCTATACAGCATTTCTCAAGTGAAGACTGAATGCAAGAAGAGTGTGTTTCTCACACACAATCACCTAATTTCTGTGAAAATCAGTGGGAAGGCAGGGGATATCTTTGAAAAACCTATCATCTACCCGAAAAGTGTGCACCCAGCTACTTGTCCCATGGTTTCTCAGGGTGAAGAATTGCTCAGCCCTCGTAATACACATTGCTCTTTCTCAGCTGTCCAAAAAATATTTTTTTTTTAAAGCAGTAATAGCAGAATTAACAGCAGCTCCAAGGTCATCACGGCATAGACTTTGTTCTTGAGCTAGATGTGCCAAAGAGGCAGAACAGCAAAAGGGAGATCACATACAACATCAGGAGCAGAAATAGCTCATTGCAGCAGAGACAGATTTCCCAGAACAAACTGACACATCAATTAAGCCCTCCCCCACTACCTGAGGATGAGCTTTAAGTGAACCTTGGGGCTGGCCATCCAAACACAGACAGGTAATCAGGTAACATGAGACACTTGATACCTACCTGAAAAAAAAAAATGGCTTGAGTGTACAGCACCTAAACTAATTACTCCAAAATGATTGCCTGGATATGGGCCAAGCATTATCTCACTTATCCTCAGCACTACTGCTACGGCATGAGAGGAACAGAAAATGCAGTAACCTGAGAGGGAGATAAGAATAAGAGAGAGGGAGAATTGAGAATGCTATTTAGCTGTGGAGATGTTCTGTCTCTGCACTGCTCTTTTGTCCTACTTCAACAACAATGAAGCAGCCTTTGTGTCTTGTCTCCTTCTTTTAAAATGGATTGGCAAGCAAAAGCATTATCCACACATACCGAATCTAAACATTGGGAATTAACTTGTTTGGGTTTTTTTATTGCTCTCCATAGAGCTAGACTCATCCTACTAAAGAACAAAATCTCAAGATTTGACAGCAATTTTTATAAAGATAGTCATAAATCCCTGGTCATGAAGAACCTGTCATCTTCATTTTCTAAGCAGATCACTGGTCAAATAGTGAATGTAATTTCAATTCATGCAGAGTAAAACAGAGAAGTTTTGATCCAAAGCATTATTTGACTTAATGAGAAGAGTTCCCTTTCCTGTGGTAGTATTAAAGCAGAGCTGCAGAGAATGGTTATGTTATTGCCAGTGGAAACTACTCATCTAGTTTCTGATACCGTAGACTAGTATACAGGACTCGTCTCAGAATTTAGTTTAAACAAATAAGGTGAAAGTAAAAATTAGAGAACCAAAAAAATACAGCAACATTACTGTCTCCCAGAGAATGAAATATTTTTCACGGAGTTGGCAACTTGTGCATTGTGTTTAGAATGTGCTTGGAAAATACAGACTCAGAAAGTACCACAGATGTATTTATAGGAAAATAAAGCACCTGAAGCACTGCTAAGGGCTGTGCTTCAGGTTGTTCAGCCAATGCAGAACCTGTGTGAAACCCATGACAGACATCAGGAAGGAGGTGACGCATTATTGAAAGAACTATAGCTTTTCCTTCTGTTTGCTGTTCTGTTTTCAGTGACACTTCATATATGCAAATATAATAAATGAACATTTTGGTAATAAAGAAATCATCAGAAAAGAATAGTCAAGACTGTGAAATCAATGAACCTAGTCTTTACAAGAAAAGACAAGTAAGAATCTCTTTAGACTAATGTAATAATTCTCTCTACTTCACTTAGTCAATACTTAGAAAGTTAGTAAATACCCATTTACATCTCTTCCACCATAGGTATGTACTCATTACACTCAATGTATATTCTTTTAAACTTGCAGAAGAGTACATATCTGGGGAATAGTGCTGTATTAGGACCTCCAATCCACTTTTATCCAAATAACATATAAACCACGACCATTTATGTACAAATGCCTGACCTTCTGCATCATATTTGTTGTCTTTGCCTTTATTCCCTGTCCAGGATGACAAGGGAGATTCAGCTTTAATCATAAGAGCATAGCTTAGTGCTAGAGTGCAGGAGAGCTTCTGTCTTTGAACTTCAGTTTGGTACTACACAAGAATTGACATCAATGCTAATGTAGCAGATTGTGTTGTTGCTTCATCAATTTCTTTGCTTTCCCTTCCCCTCGTCCTCTTTTTCTTTTTAATTTTTATTTTTTTCCTTTCCCTCTTTCTTCTTCTTTCCTTTTTCTTCTTTTTTTTTTNCTCTTCTCTTCTCATCTCACCTCTTTTTTTTTTTTCCTCTTCCCTATCATCTTTGGTGGTCATCTGTATTTATAGACAAAGAGTCCCAGTGTGCTGTACATGTCTGCATTTTTCAAGGAAACCTACAGCAAAATTACCTGTGACCTTTCCCAGGAGCATGGGTAGAAACCTCTTTTTGAGTGAGAGAAAGAAATTAGAACTTCATTCTTCCATGGTTTACTCCTAGGAATGCATTTTGGCAAGACGCTAAGAATAAACCAGTTATTGAAAGGGGGATCTGGGAAGTTGACAAGCATGGCTAAGCCCAGTAGGGAAATTTGATAAGGAAATAAGATGCTTTGTAGATCAGTGTGTAGTGATTAGTCTTTTGAATGCTGGGATTATTATATAAGCAAAAAAGAAGAGAGGCACTTATTGTATCTGACAACTACCACTTACACAGGTATTCTTCGAGCTAATGAGTACCGTAATGGTGCATTTGTTTATAAATCTTGAGCGAGACTCCTGCATTTTCCACAGGCCAATTAAATGTGATGGAAAATTAAAGACAACTTTGCTTTTTTCTTCTCTTCCAAATTAAAATCACTACAGAAAGAATAAATTAAAAAATCCAGTGAATATTCTGCCCTGTCACTGCCTTCAATCTTGGAGTCTGTGTCCTTGTTAAAAAAAAAGTGTATTATATATTTGAAATGCAGACATCACAGTTTTGTATGCTGTGAACATGTGATGAGACTAAGCAAGGACCCAGAAGCATAGCTCACTGGTATGACAGATGCTACTTGCCATCATGCTATACAAAAGCAGTCAAAAAAAGCAAGTCGTAGAAAAATTAATTAAATGAACTCCTGAAACAATTACAGTGAAATTCATAATTCTAAAATTTCCTATAAAAACAACAGAGAAGCAGAGACTAAAGTAAACGTTCAGTTCATTTTCCTCCTTTTTCATAAGCAACTAATACTTGTTTTAAATACTATCACATCCATATGTTTTAAAAATTGAAACACCACCCATAAATATTATTTTGGTCACCACATGCATGTACAAACAATAGTAATTTGTTAAATTTACTTAGAATTTTGCATGTAATTTTTACTATTGAGCATTATGTCTATGTGTGCCTGTGTGAAAAGAGAGAAAAAGTGAGGTAATACATTCAACTTCAGACAAAACTTTGGAATGTTTTACAGTTCTTCTTCACACATGACACATAACACATGCCACTATTCATACAGAAAATGCTTTGGGAAACAGTCATTTACAATCTTCTCTGAACAACCGGTAGGTTTGATTCAAAATAACCTGTTTGCAATGTTATTTGATTATCCCGGATATTATTACACATTTTTGTTTAGTTTTCTTCACCGTAGCTAATAAGTTGGTTAAGACCACCTGGAGCTAGCTGGAGATCAGAGTGTTTCCAGCCCTGTCTGCAGTGCTTTTTCCCTTACAGGCAGACTAATTTGTGTGCAAGCAAGATTTATCATGAGTCTATGCCTCTCACTCTCACTGGGACAGTATCTTAGGAAGTGTTATTCTAAGTAGCAATTCCCCAGTTCGAGTAAAAATACTTAAGGAGTCAGCTTATTGAAGGGAAAGCTGAACTGTATTTATGAATGTTTACACATAACATATGCACATACTTCTAGAGGTTATGGGATATAACACCACCTGGACTGAGGCCAGATCTCACTGTTTATATGCACAGAATGTATGCCTCATTTTGTTCTACTTTTTCTGAATTGCAGGGGTAATCTAAGTGTAAACGAGTGCCTGCCTGAGGTATGGTTTTATTGAATTAGTTGCAGGAGCAAGTACTTAGTTATGATAACATTTTATAGGTGGAACTTCCAACTAGAAAATAAAGGGGACATTTTTCCAAGAATTTACTGTTGCATTCATATACTCAGTATACTACGTTGTTCTAGTAAACCCCATTTTGAAGAGTATCTTCAGTTCTAGCTGTCACCAGTGACCCTGTTATTGCTCTTTAAGCCACAGTTGGCTGACAACTACTGAGGAAGCCCTTAAGTTTCAGAGTCTCACATGAATTTTTTATCATAGGGCTAGCTTAGTTCTGGGAGCAGCACTTTACACGTTTTTACTTTCCATGACAATAAATGACTGCGCAGGTTTTAAGAGCAGGAGGAAACCTGTTGCCCACTGATGCGAAACATGCATGGATGTCCATTCCATTTCTTCTGCAATTTGCCTTTGTCTTTAGTCTACTGTAAGCTTATAAGGAACAATCTTCCATACATTTTCACATTTATTGTGTTTTCCTCAAAAAAATACCTCTACCTCGTTAGAGGATTGTTGGAAATTTTTAGAGCACTTTCCAGAACCTATTTAGGCACTGTATGATTTTAGGCAAAGAAAAATCCAGTTCCCATGGTATTTTACAGATTACAGTCATTACTGAACACCTGATATGTTTTCCCTTTCCCTTTCCTTTTGATTATAGGTGAGGAATCAGTGCATATGAAGGACTTCAGATATGCCAACAATTCATAACCAGTATTTTGACTTTGTGACTATTGGCACAAAGTGTAAAGTGTGTCTTTGAGTTGGAGTCTATCATCATTTTAAAGCTGTTGTTTTTCTTTCCTACAGTCACTGCTCAAAAACTTGGAGGCTGTCTAGATCCAAGACTTTTCATAAATATCTTTGCTATGAATCTTTTATGACGCTTCTCCACTATACTGAATAGTGAATGCAAAGACAGTCTCTTCAGATAGTGACTCACAGGAATGCAACATGTAATCCATACAAAAGAAACTTAATACCCTAGCAGCTAATTAAAAAAGCATTACCTTCCACCAGTGCTGACCTCCAGCCACGCACACGATAAAGATGGGTGTCTGTCAATCAGCTTTACCTAACAAACCTGGCACAATATTACGATAAATGGACAGATCTAAAAAAGGGTGATATTGCTCAAAACCCTAAGGTACTCTTAATACCATGTTTAAAGAAGCAGAAGGCCTCAGTAATTTGAAACCTCAGCTTGCATGCTAGGGATATAGCAGTGCTAAATTTGCTGAGTACTATAGATACTAGACATGCAATATGTAGGAGGACCATTATAGTCCTCTATGAGGATTTTGATATACTCAGCACCAGCGTGTTCAAACCACAACAGTACCTAAAGGCATCCTGAAGTCTGCATGCTTGTATTTCAGAGTCTTCCATTTCTACTTTATTATTCATTAAGACAAATTCATCTACCATGTTCTCTGTAGAAAGAGCCTACATCCACACCATTCTTGCTGTGCATTTAATTCCTCTATCCCCTCAACTACCTATTTTTTAACCTAGATTTGTATCATGCATCTGGTTCTCCTGGAGTTCCATACCAATTCAGCCACAGAGTTCTTTTATATCATGAGAAATGGCTTTTAAAAAAAATGTACGTTAACCAGTTAAGAGATGAGAGGGTAAGCACCTAGTCATTTATATAAGTTCCATAGAGACTGGCTTAAAATGTGTTTTAATCATGCTTTAGTAAAAACATGAGGAGCAATCACTTGAGTTCTGTTCTCACGAGACCTCTTTTTCTGTACACAAGTGCATTCACTCTACATGCAGAATAGTGTAAAGTCCTACTGACAGAGAGAGAAGGACAGTGAGGTGTTTTATAATGATCTTTTGTCTTGTTTCTTGATTTCCTTTCCTGAGTTTCCTTTTACATTGCTTAGCTCAAATTGAAAGACGAAAACTCCACAAATAAGAACATTTTCCTTTATAATATTAATACACAAAAATATTTGAGTTGTGCAGATCTAGGAGTGTGTGTTGAGACAAAGATTGTAGTAGGGAGGGAGAAAGGAGCTGGGGAGCAGGATCCATGCCTCCTTGGTCAGCTGTGCCAAACATCTAATGAACTTCTGCAAAAGTGGCAAAGCCCACTCTTTGCCTTTCTTTGCTCCTTCCTCCAACCAAGCAGGGTCCATTTCAATGAGTTCTTACATGAGAGGAAGCCTTTGGATGCCCATAGGATGGATACTGGGAGCACAAAAGAACAGTTATAGCAGTTGCTCAAGAAGTCAAATGCAGGGTATTAATCAGAGAGAGTAAAAAGCTCAATGGAAAACTAACCATACTCTGTGTGAGAGAGAAAAGTACTAGGCTCCATATTACTACTTCAATGAAAATGAGAAAATCTTTGCAGCATATCCTGTGTTTTAAAAAACAAATATATCTATATATATTTGAGGAGGTTTTATTCCCTTTATTTAAGGCAATTTTAACTGTATTTAAGCACAATATTTGGTTCAACAAGGCTAAGTGCTGGGTCCTGCCTTTGGATCACAACAATCCCATGCAATGCTAGAGGTTTGTGGAAGAATGGCTGGAAAACTGCCCAGAGGAAAAGGACCTAAGTGTGTTGCTCCACAGACACCTGAACATGAGCCAGCAGTGTGCCCAGGCCGCCAAGGAGGTAAATGGCACTCTGGTCTGGATCTGAAATAGTGTGGTCAACTAGACCAGGGAAGTGATTGTACCCTTGTACTCAGCGCTGACGAGGCTGCACCTCAAATCTGTGTTCAGTTTTGAGCCCCTCACTACAAGAAAGACACTGAGGTGCTATAGTATGTCCAGAGACAGGCAATGAAGCTTATGAAGGATCTAGAGAACAAGCCTTATAAGGAGAGGTTGAAAGATCTGGGGTTGTTTAGTCTAAAGAGGCTGAGGAGAGACATGATCACTCTCTATAACTACCTGAAAGCGGGTTGTAGTGAAGTGAGGGTTGGTGTCTTCTCCCAAATAATGAGTAATAGGACAAGAGCAAATGGTCTCACGCTGCTGCAGGAAAGGTTTAGATTGGCTATTAGGAAAATTTTTTTCACTGAAAGTGTTGTTAAGCATTGGAATTGACTGCCCATTGAAGTGGTTAAATGACCTGTGGAGGTATTTAAAGATGTATAGATGTAGTGCTTAGGGATATTGTTTAATAATGGACTTGTCAGTGTCAGGTTTGTGGTTGGATCCATTGATCTTAAAGGTCTTTTCCAACCTAAATTCCATCCCTGTTTATCTGCATGACCAAGAACAAACGGTATTATACTGGTGCTTTAGAGGAAAATGAATAGAGAAGCATGACATGATAAACTGAGAGAGAGGATGGAGAAAAAAGTAATTGCTACAAATGTAAAGGCTGACAAAAACTGATTTGCTTTGAGACTTGGTTCATCACCTGCAAGGTGAGGAGATGATTTGCCATGGTAACATGATGCCTTTATTCAGTTTCTTGGTCTCCAGAATGTGGAAGAAGTGACAGCCTCTGGAAGCTGATGGTGAACAGCAGCTCAAGCGAGAGAGTATCAAGCCAGAGGTAACCCAAAACTGCAGCAGATTGAGTGGTTGGCATCTGAAACTGGAAGTCAAGCTGATGAGGCACTGTTCCTCCTTCTAATTATATAATGTTCTGTTGCTTAAACTAAATTGTTCCAGATGAAGTTTTCTGTGTAAGATCTGACATCAGGATGAGTGTTCTTGGGATGCAGCAGTAACAACTATACAGTTTTTCTTCAGCTATCCTTCAGACAAAAGATACACTCACTTATACTTTTATGCCCTTCTCATTGACCAATATATTCCATACTTTGGAAAAAGGATTTAAAACATGGTAGAGATAAGATTAGTTGTCTCAACAGTGTGTTGCATTTTGGCATCCTCATGAAAATCTTGTGTGATGTCAACTTGGCAACTTTTGACTTGCTGCACTTTGCACATGCTCAACTGTGGACTCCTGAATTTTCCCAGTTGCATTTCCAGAATATTCCAGTTGCTCTGCGCATGCTCTAGGACTCTCTGCAATTGCAGCTGTGGGTTCCTGTCTAAGGATAAAGTTTCATGATCAACATAAATTTGATCTAACTGTGGGCTGCCACCCAAAATTAATGGCATCATTTTCTCTGAGATCTCCCACTGCATTTTCTGAACTTCCTCCTTGCATCAGATTTAACAACTAGACAATTATGAAACAGCTTATGAGAATGACAAAAAAAATAGTTCAATTTTTTCCTTTCCTCTGATTTACAAGGTTAATGTCAGTTCCAAGCAATGGACTAATTTTGAAGGGGAAAAGGGACAAAACCAGTCCTACTAGAGTTGAGCCTAAGGGTGGTAAGCCAGTGTTGGGGGTGAATCCTACATGATTGGCTTTCTTCTTGAAATGCCTGTACACCAATGCACGTAGTATGGGGAATAAACAGGAGGAGCTGGAAGTCTGTAGATGGGCAAGAGGTTATCATCTGGTGGCAATTACAGAGACATGGTGGGACTTCTCATGATTGGAATATGGTCATGGATGGCTATGTCCTTTATAGGAAAGACAATGGATGGCTATGTTCTTTATAGGAAAGAAAGGACAACCAGGTGAGGTGATGGAGTTGCTCTTTATGTGAGAGAGCAGTTGGAATGTACTGAATTCTGTCCAGGTGGGGATGAGGGGCAAGTTGAGAATTTGTGTCTTAAAATGGAGAGAAAGGCTAGCATGAGTGACACTGTTGTGGGTGTCTATTACAGGCCACCTGATCAGGATGGGGAGGTTGATAAAGTCTTCTTCAGGCATCTAGGAGCAGCCTCAAAATCACAGGCTATGGTTCTCATGGGGCATTTAATCTACCCAGATATTTGCTGAAAGGCTTACATGGCAAGTCACTTACAGTCCAGGAGTTCCTTCAGTGCATTGATGATAACTTCTTGATGCAAATGGTGGATGTGCCAACTAGGAAAGGAGCACTACTGGATCTTGTACTCACAAACATACAGAGGCTGGTTGAAGCAGTAAAGGTTGA
>WBNH01000694.1:0-17228 GCA_013401255.1 Urocolius indicus
GAATCAACCAGTCCTCCCACTTTTACTCAGTTGTATTAGCTCCGTGCGGCAGCTGAAGAAAAGTCGTATTAATGTGTGAACAAAAGAGTGTATGTATGTGGGCACTGGAAGCTGTATGAAAGTTGTTTGATACACTCATCTTCAAACCTTTTTCATTCTGAAATGTAGTAAATGTTTCAAGACTACATATTATTACAGCTACATAAGCTGCTAATGGGAAGCCGCATACAAAGTACATGAATGGTTTTGGTTTGTATTGCCTACAGTCTAGGGTCCAGATAGTCTTGGCAGATAGTTAATTCACCTCCACTGCATGCTTGTGAATCTTAAGTTTTGTCTAGAGTGAACTAAGGGACTGGGAAGTAAACTGTGTTCCCCAAAAGCATGGAAGAAGAGGTCTGTTCTTCCCATCTCAGCATGTGTTTATCAAAGTTTATTCCTCAATTTTGATTCAGTTGAGTTGCATCTTTCCATATCTCTTGCTCTCACACATCCCCCCCGAGTACGGAGCAGCAGTCAGTTTCCCTGTCTCTTGGCAATACAATAGGCAAATGCTTTTTATGTCAGACAGATGCAGACTTGTAACCATTGTCTGCTCAAATATGGCTGAAGGCATAATCCAAGGACACAAAACAAGGGAATTAATGAGCGACAGTGTACTCTGAAATGTTCATCACTTCAGTGAAGCCTATAATTAACAAGTAGTCATGTAGTGTAAAAGAGAGCTCTGCACCTACCTTTTCCTTGTTTTCTTTTAGTGTGTTCAGATATTATGCAGAGAGAAATCTGCATCTCTGCTGTCTTTATTTAGCAGAACATAAACTCTAAAGTGTTAGAGATCTGCAGCTTACTAGACAGTAGGTCTAGAATCTCACATGGCAATTAATAACATCTAATGTGATATTAACATATTAAAGAGGTTTAAGTGGTTATACTGAGTTTCTGAACAACTCTGCAAACCATGCTAAAATGTTACAATAATCTGAATTTAAGATACAGGCTTCTCAGCTGATGTAAATGACAAATCATTGGATTTGTTCTCTAAATTGTGTTTGGAGATCTTGCCACATCTGTAGAGACTCAAGGAGAACTGTATGCAGCATAATTGTATGTTGAGGCCTGTGTCCTACTTGCTGTTTATTTGTTGTATACTCTGAAGAGTTTCTGACAGAAGCCACTTCTGAGTTTAATCTGTGAAACCCTCCCAGAGGGGAGATTGTGAGTAAGCTTCATATAGTAAGGTGTTTTGAGAAGCACGTGTGATTGTAAGATGATAAATGGAGAACTTGGTTCTGTTCTGTTAAGTCATTGGAAACATATCATGTGTTAGGCAAAAAATGTGTGGGAAATACAGAACACGGGTTATAACAGCAAGAGAAAGTGCGAGTGTTGAAAGAAAAGTGGCCACCATGAAGTGTCTGTACAGGTTGTTCTCACATGAGCACTGGAGTTCAGATGTGCAATCAAAGTGAAGTCATTTGGTCACTGTTCAGGATGTTTCATCACTTTTTGAAAACCTTTTGCCTTGGGTCAGCTTTTTTAGTTCTACCTCTCTTGCAAGAGGCTTTGACATTAGTTGTAAAAGACATGTCTGCATTTGAAACCAATTAACATGCTTACCTTTGAGAATAAAATGGATGGTTTCTCACTGATGACTTTGCACTTTCCCCATATCTGCACATCACTAAGATTTGCCTAGATTTTTTTTCTTGATGCCTTTCAAATTAAAACAATAGCAAACCTGAAGTGTTAGATGTAGTTCTGAATGGTGAAATTAAACTGTAGTAGCTTTGGGCTTCATTATAATCAGTATTTCTGCTTTCTGAGAGTTTTGCAGAGCCTTGACTGACCTCAGAAAGGTTCCTGAGCTTTGCAGCAATGTTGTTTGGGGTTTTTGTTGAATTAACATTCAGTTGACAAACAGAAGCTAAATTTGGAATTAGATTTTGTTTGATAGGCTTTGTTGCGTGGAGACAGTAGGACCTGGATGAGATATTGGGTAAAAGAATCTGTGTTATTGCTCCCCTGGGAGTTTCAAGAATGTAAAGGGACACTTGTCACCCATTCTCCACAGATGAGATGCCTATCAGAGGATGCATTGAGAAGCTATATTTTTTGATTAATAATGCCTGTGAGATGTAGAATAATTACAACTTGATTAATTAATTGTTTAATTAATTAACTAATCAACCAGCATGTTTGTTGATTAGGTGAGTTGTGAATGTCCTGATTTGTGGACTTTAATAGTGAATTTCATTTCCTGACAAGAAGGGAAATTGAGCACTAGAGACTTCTGTTTGTATATCTTTATGAACCTCCAGATGAAGGAAAAGAAATTATTCCAATTTCAACTCAAAATTTCACTATATGACTGGAAAATAAAACACTCATAGTAGGAAAAGAGATGTTGTTTTTGTTTTTTTAACCTAATTAGCAGTGTGCATCAAGAAGATCTGTGTTATGTTTTGTATAAATTTCACTCTTCCTTTTCATTTCCTGTTTAGTCGAGGATGTCAAGAATACTTTTATGGGTCATATTCCCATATGATGTTTTTTACATTGAATCTGAATATTATTTTCTGTAGAGCTACTTCCTGGTTGTCAATGTCTTTACATTGGGGCTGCTTACTGTTGGGGGGTGTTTTTTGTTTTTTTCTTGAAAAAGGAGGAAGGTTATGCTCTGCCTTGAGGAGCTGAGTAGTGTTCTGAGGAAAGGGTAGCAGTGGAGAGAGANGATTCTTCCCTACAATTGTAGCTTCTGCAGATACAGGGCCCCTCCCACAGGACATGGCTATAGTCACTGCCCCTGATGCAGAGTCTGTAATGAAGTGCAAACAAATCTCAGCTTCACCAGTCATCTGGTGCAGGGGAGTCTCTGCTTCAGCACACTTCCTCCTCTCTTTCCTCACTGACCTTGGTGTCCACATGGTTGCTTCTCTCTCTCCTCCCGCTCCTTGCACCACCACCAGAAGTGATTGTGGAGGTGCCTAATTGGTTCAGCCCCAGAAGTGAGTCTGACTCAGAGCTGGGGAGAGTTTCAAGCAACTTCTTACAGGTGCCATCTTTACAGCCCCTTCCCCCTTAGCAGAAACAGCTTCACAGAAAACCATGACAAGAACATACATATAGACTATCAGAAAAAAAAAAAAGTATTTGGACTCTTGGGTTAATAGGTAGTATTTTGAATTAATCAAGTCACCAGCTAAGATTTTGAAATATCAACTCCCTCTTCTTGTTTTGCACAAAGCAAGGAAGCACAGCCATGAAAAAAAAGGTCTTATGCTACCCCACAGAATAATTGTTTCCTCGTCTAAAAAATTGAACAACTAAAGGATGCACTTCAGGCTGGGGAGGAAGAGGAAGGTGTTATACAAAATACCTTTACAGATGATTGCAATAACATGTAACTATTTTTTGAAGAGTGGAACAGAAAAGTTTTTCCACTCCCTGCTGTTGGCCACTGGATAATATCAACAAAATTGTCGGTATCATTATTGTTATTGAATTGTCCAGAGGAGGTGTGAGTAGAATATTTTTTGTGAAGTCAAAAATCTTTTGTTGGTTACTGAGTATACTGGAACTGAAGTTAAAAGCTAGCTAAAAATCTTTTGTTAGATATATTCAGTTACAGTAAACCATGCTTACTGCTGGTCAAGGGTAGGTAAAAAAAAGTCCATATTCAATAGAAAGAAATTTGATGGTTTTTCTCTGAAGGTCTTCAGAACCCTTCTGGACACATTCCTGCGTGACCTGATCTAGGTGGACCAGGGGGGCTGGATTAGAGGATTTCTGAAGGTCTCTTCTGACCCCTACCATTCTGTGATTCTGTGATTTTTATTTCACAGGACTTCTTTTTTTTTCCCAAAGGTATTTTTAAGACCAAAAAAAGACTTGAAAACTAATTAGTTTAAATGAAAAAGTAAATCACAGAACTCAGAAAATATAGCATGAGGTGTGTGCAATCTAACAAGCAAAATTACAATGACAGAGACACTACTGTAAGAGACAAATGAAATTAATCTGTAACTAAGTGTGCTAATCCCAATGTATTGAGGGCTGTGAAATTATTTTCTAGTTTTTTTTATCTTTAATTAAATTCTTCTTTCACAAGGGATCACTTCTCCTTATATTAGAAATACATGTAGAATTCTGAAAATTACCTTAGTTCTCTGTTCAAAAGGAAAGTGAAAATTGGAGTTCAGGGTGCTGAAATGTTTGTATTTCTATAGCTGTTTTTCTCAACTTGCTCAAGATTGCATGTGCGCTGTATATGTACACAGGTGTTTGTCTGCCTTCACGGAAATAAACATGGATATTTTGTTGGAGAAGGGCAGGGTGTGTTTTTAAACTGAAAATACATTTGTTGCCTACCCATGGAGCCTTTGGATGTGGTTAGAAAAGGCCAAAACACAGATAGCCCTAAGACAGAGATCTCCTTAACTTTGGATTAAACTCAATGAAAATTCCATTGGCTATCTTAATTTTGGGAAAGTTCCTGTTTCATCATGCAAGAGTGATAAGTGCATAAATTGTTATGATTCTTAATTAGTATTTACTTATATATTACTGCAAATATACACTGTTGGGGTTCTTTTGCCATATATGTTTCTATAACCCCCTAGCCACTGCAGAGTGTTGCACCCAATCACCTTCCCAAAATTCTCCATATCATTCAGCAAAAAAATTATAAACACCAGTTGCTGATGTTTAAATTTTTATCTATGCTTAGCATCACAATTTATCAGTTCAGTCAACATAAAAACCCACCCACAACTTCATTCGGGAGCTGTGGTGCAGGTAGAGGGTACAAACAAGTGAGTGTTACAGGTTAGGATGCATAGGAGAACACAGAGTAAAGGAAGGAAGACCAGTAGAGACTAGAGGCATGATAGCAGTTTCTGAGACATGGAGGGATGTAAAACAGCCTTAAGAACTCAAGGAGAGAGTTTAATCAGATGGCGATATGATAACTTGGGCTGAGGAGTGGGGCTTCTGGTTTTTTTAGGTAAAGTTTTGATACAACAAAGCACCTGCAGTCTCTGGGGGGAAAAAAAACAAATTCCCCTCTGAAAACTCTGCCTGCGCTCTTCACTTTGGAAAACTTCTCCCTTTCATCTCCCATACCACTGAGACATGTTTCTCATAAATTATGATAAATGATATAAGACATTTAATAGGACTTAATTTAGAAGTAGTCGAAAGACAGATAGAAAATGATTCTAAAATAAACCAAAAGTGATTCAGTGGGGGTTACCAAACTCTAGTGAAAATGATTAATGTCCGTTCTTCTTTTTACAGAAGAATGGTTCCGATTACTTAACTTCTCCCATCAACATCTGTTGGGATGCTGAATACTGACTCTGCAGATTTACTCCTCATGTACACACAGGAAATTCTCCACAGTGTGGATTTGTACCTGAACAAAGATTTTATTTATATTAACAGAAAGAATGGGAGACAAAAGACATTTCCATTTTTCTCCAGAGTTTTCTTGAGCACACCTTCAGTGAATGTGATATTTACTGTATTTCCAACATTTATCTCAGTTTTCTTTAGCCTTCATAGTACAAAATTGTTAGGGTCAGAAGGAATGTAATTCCTGCCGATTGAATAATGTTTAAAATTATCACTTTAAATACAGCACTTATAAACATTTGTATTTCTGCTGCCTAACCAGCAGTCTGCTTTGGTGCCGTGAACTCTGGTGTTATGGCTATACTGCACCAGTGAACACAGAAACCTGTTAGATCATTCCTTATGTGCAGTAAATCAGATGTTTGTAACATGAGTAGTATTTACTTATTTTTAGATGACTGAGTGAAAGGTTATATTCAGTGGGTGTTTGAAGTACCAAGCTATATATATATAACTTTTTCAGCTTAAGAAAGAATATTTCTGAACTTCTTAGTACTGGAGAAATCAGGTTGGAAAAAAAGATGTTGTGTGATCAGAATCAGACTCCTGATTCTTCTTCTAGGCCATATAGCACTTCTTCCTGGACTCCTTAAATGTAAAGGAGACAGTCTGTTATGGAAAATGTGTTAGTGAATTACTCTGAAATTAACTTTTTTCTATTCATTTCCTTATCATTTTACACATATTGTTTTGGAGTATCGTTTGCACCTGACTGTTTCTTGTGAGCCAGTAGCTCTAGAGATTGCAGTCCTAGTCTTCCTGAGCATTATTGTGAGAGAAGTGTCAGAGAGTCTCTGGGAGGAAAAAATCACTGAAATGTTCATGCAAATGACATCTGTATTGCTATGTGGACATACACATAAGACTAAGGAGAGGAGCATATTGCCCCAAGGTGTGAATAGTTTGTTCATGGCATTTAATGTACTTGGAATACTGGTCCTGGAAAAGGGTCAGTTTAACAAACTTTTATCACTTATTTTAATAAGTGATAGTGAGAAGAGCAGCATGTTTGGAATTTCTTACATCCACAGGAAGAAAACATGAATATTCCTTGTTGGAATTAGATGATGATGAATATAGGACACTGTTTAATGAGAAATATAAATGTTGTGTGAAATATGACATAGAACACATTATTGTTTGTGTTGGTAAATTGATGATCCTCTGACCATCAAAGAGTAACCGTGGAAGACAGTAGTTATCAACAAGATTTTTCTTGTGCTACATTGAAGGTAGTTCTGTGATCAGGGTATGTCTGTCCTACAGACCAATGAAAACAAGTTCAAGTATTAAATCTATGTCACTTTGTAATGGACAGCAAAGAACATAAATATTTTTCCCAGTGAAAAATTTGGAACTTTAAGGAGGCTTTATTTAATTTAAAATATCCATATAATGGAATCATGGAATGGTAGGGGTTGGAGGGGACCTTTAGAGATCATCTAGTCCAGAAATATTAGAATATTAAATATTATACTATTTCACACCACACTTTCATCTGTGGATACCTGATTCATGGGCATAGGTTTTTCTTGTGTACAATGATATACCACAACTGTTTTTAGAAACAGATATTTCATGGATTCAACACAGGAACAATTAAATATATTTGGAATTTATATGTAGGGTTCTGAAAATTTGGAAGGCTTTTTGATGGCTATTTCAGGAGTCTAGCACAATTTCTTGTCCTCATTAGATTGTGTGTTGTCAGCCACTTTGAATAATGGTTGTTATCTGAAAGTATGGAGATGCTCTTTAGGTGGGCTTACTTTAGTAGGGAGGTTGGGCTAGATGATCTCTAAAGGTTCCTTCCAGTCTCTACCATTCTGCAATTCTATGATTCTGTCTCTGTAGTGTGCTGAAAAGTTAATCATGCAGGACTTGCAATTGCATTGTCAGGTGGAAACAGTAGAAGATTAGATGTTACACAAGGCCTCTGTAGGAATGCTGTTAAGTCAAAATGTCAGTCAGTCATAAATTGTGACATAAAAGTGGTTTGTAACTTTTTTAGAACTGGTATTTTACTTGTCTAGGAGTTGTAGTGAACTAAATATAAATAATGAGAGGTTTACTCCATCTTAAAATCAAAAACTTGCAGTGGAGACAGTACAGATGTTTATGGACGAATGAAGGTCAGAATGATTCTAGGAAGAATATAGAAGCAGTTACATACTCCTCCTTTGAAAAAAACTACACATTGGTAAGGATCAACTTCCTAAAAAACCTTAAGCTCAGAAATGATATTTTTTGATAATGCACATGTGAGGTAGGGAAATACACAAAAATGATTCTTGAAATTCCCCAGTTTGCATTGTTGGGAGATTCAGAACGCTTTTGTAGCAGTTCATAAAATGCCTGATAAAGTTAAAGACAGTTGTTTACATTCCCATTTGCTAGGACTGATGTGTTCCCGTTTCTTTATTCCTACTTGTAAAACCATAGTCATCACTTTATCACTTTTTTATGGCAGTCTGTGAATATCTGTGTAGTGGCTTAGTGATAAGGTTCTGCTATGAACATGGATTGTCTTCTGACTCACCCAACAAAGCTGTCAAAAGTAGCATAGTTGTCATTCTCAGTTATCGATGGATTTTGAGGCACTAATGACCTTTCAAAGAAATTTGTGGAAACATTTCCTCATCATGGTGATGCAAGGCTCTTTTCCTGGGTCACATAAAGCTTTTCACCTCTAGCAAACAGCAAGAGTACTACATAATAGGAAGAAGAAAACTCTCTGTGATTGGGGAAAAAAAAATCATATTCTCTTCTAAGGGAGATACAGAGTAAGAATGATCACCTGTGAGAATTGGGATGGAAACTCTGTACGGAAGCAATTTTTAAGAGAAAAACTAGATTCACTCAACAAACTGTAAGCCACATAAAGAAATGAGATGGTATTTCAGATGCAAAACCAAAATATGCCTTTAAGTGTTAAATATTACAGAAGCAGTGGATCAATACTCCAATAAATCAATATTCTGGTATTCAATATTGTCATGACACTTTCTAATATTTAAAAAGCATGTAACAAAAATCTCTTAAACACTCCCCGCTCCTTTCATAATGAAAACATGCATTTGTTTTACCTGGAGAAGTGCGTGAACATGAGTTGATAAGGAACTCACAAAAATACAGAAATGAAATCCTTTTGAAATAATGATCTTTTTGATAATGTGTAATAGTATGTTTTTTTCAGTTTCTTCAGAATGAAACAACTTTTTCACCTGAGCTAGAAGCCATTGGACAGTAGCTAACCTGTTTTCTTTCCACAGTCTTACCAGCTTCTCAGGAAATGAGCTTCAAAGACATCAAACCCAAAAATGTGTGAAAGACTTTTGAAAGTATAGGATAAAAAGAAAGCTGGTAAATTAATTATCTGTTCCTGAACTTTCCACATATTTTTTTTTCCTAATCAAACTCTGTAATTGAGTAAGTAATCGAGTCACTGCCATGAAATTTTCTCCTATTGATTTTATATGGCTCACAAACACATCAGAAAATCACACATTTATTTCATTCCTCACAGTATTATTTAGGAAGAGCAAAGGAGAAAGCAGTAATTTAGACTATCATATGAGTACACTGCAGAGTTGTTTTTCTGGAGCTCAAAAATGAACATGCTGTCTTAAAATCTTCCACAGAATAAGCAATATTTTCTCTGTAGCATTGCCAGGGAAACAAGCAAATAAATCATACTTTCCATAAGAGTTTAAGAAACACTTACAGCTCTGTGCTCCAATGAGCTCATTCTGTCACTCACATTAACATTGGGAGAAGCTGTATACGTGAGGATCACATGTAATCCGCAAATTAATTTATCGAGATTTTTGAGCACTAATAGTTCTTTGTTATTGAGAAAAATCTGAAATCATCCTTAGATTTGCATTCCTGTTCTGTAAGGGAAGATATATATTTTCCTTTTTGGAAGACTCTGTAACAACAAATGGATTCCCTTTTTCCTCCCTTCTCTGCAAATGGAAGGGAAAAGCAGAGTTTCATATTCTCTTTGTGCACATTAAAAAAGAAGAAAAAGTATTGTAATGAAAGTAGCTTGACTGAACAAGCACTAGAAATGAAAGTCAAGAGCATCTGTAGCAAGTTTGCAGAAACAGTATGTGGAAACAGAAACAGTGGTTCTGCTTAATCATTGACACAAACATGCAATGATTTCAGTGCTTTTTCCAAGCCTCAGGTTCTAGCAACTCTCAGTGTTTTCAAAGAGTGTATGCATTTACCAGTTTTCTGACTTTGAGTTTTTCAGTGTCCTAAGCAAACATTCTTTCATACGAAAGCAGGCTTAACTCTCTAGATAATGCAAATTCTGATGTTGGTACCTAGGACTGCTTGTTGCATCTTTCAAGTTTATTGCATCTGTGACTATTTTGCTGTTCAGACATTTACAAACAAAAGCAGCTCTTTACGGTTCTAAGTAAATTACTGGTTCACAGGGCCTATGCCAAAGACTAGTACCATAAACTGAAGCACTTTAATTGTATGCTTGTGCTCGCTGATAAGAAAGGCAACATTTATAGAAGATCTTTATACTGGCGTAACACCTTCTTACTGTAATTTAATTACAACACAAATTCAAACAGAACCCTCTTCTTCCAGTGGTGATGTGGTGTGTCCAGGGCTTCTTTTAGTAACAGTGCATCAGTGCATCGTCAAGGCATTTGGATTCAAACTTAGTGAATTTTATGATCCTTCCAAATGGATCTAGGAATCTAAGTTATTACCACAATTACAGATTTATTGATTGTAAAGTGAGTTTATGATGACAGGGATTGTGAGGAGATACTGAAAACTGGAGACCACTAAATTTTATAGATTTGTCTAGAGAGCATGAAATAGTTTTCTGCATGGCTCAGTGACATACAACATCAGAGGCAAGAAAGGAGCCATGTATTGCCAGGGCAGAATGCTGTGAAGTGACACTGACCCATTCATTAATTACTTGTTCATACATATTGAATCTGGGCTTTTGGCCACTGTACAAACAAAGCTAGCAGAAATTACCATTTTATTATCATTAATGCTTTTCTGATGGCATGGAAGAGGTGAAGTTCAAAAGGTTCTGAAATTCTGTGGCCCTTCCGCTGTAATTTCTTTATGGTTTGAGGAGTCTGTCCACTCCCACTTTCTGTAGAATTTGCAGAGTTCAGCTTCATCTAATATTACAGCTGGATAGATCAGAATCTGTTTTGAGGCTTTTAAGGTTGGAATTTTCTTGTTTCCATATAAATGTGGTATTTAAGTCTGAGAAACTCAGTTTACTCCTCTCTGAAAGAGAGGTAATGATACTTGACCTTTGAGGAGACAGTGAGATCTAAAAAACTAGGAACTCTGTAACAAAGACCTTTTATAATTTTTCTTATAGTCAGAAGCAGAAGTGATATGATATGACAGTGAAGCCCTTATCTTACACTAATATCTCATGGCCATTCTGCATAAGTATCCCTGCAGATGATCACTTTATGGGTTAAAGGCAGCATGCAAACAAGTATATTAACATAGTTATACCTTTGTAAGACTTTGGTTAGCGTGTTCTGTAACAGGATGCCTGTCCAGCACTTTAAAACCTGTAAAAAAACTATGCTGTGTAATTCCTACTTTCTTGGAAAAAAGAGTAGTTTCTATGCCCATCACAACATTTCTACAAGTAAAAGGTGTCTGAAGTAAAAGCTGACTGCTGCGAAGAGTTTAGATGAAAACTTCAGCAGAATGGAAGTATTTTTCTTCAAAGTTAATTTAGACACATAGTACACTGAAAGTACAATTTTGGATTCTAGTTTTCTTAAAACTATATAGTGTTCTTGGAAAACAAAACAACAGTTTTATACATAAACGTTTATTGTGCTGTTTTAGGATTCCATTTTCTACTTTTCTTGTCATTCACTGGAGTCTTCCTTTTGTACAGAGAGAAAATAGAAGCTAATGCTGACCACTTATGTCAGCTTTAGTACAACTGATGTTATTTCAGATGAGATTGCTTATGCACCTGCACACTTCTTCCATTACCCTGTCTCCCCGAAAGCCACAGCAAAGGAGTGGACTTTAGATAAGCACATCTTGCAAGACCAGATGTTGGTATTCTGCAGTGTTATACTGTGGGGTGATACTGTTTGAGTTGTTTTTCCTGGATGATTGCAACTCAATTATTTTTTTTCCATCTCAGAAAATCCATTCAGCAGATGGGGGCAATTGCAATTCTGTATTTTCTTCCTCTCTTTGACAAGGATGTGGAATAGCTTCTTCTCAATTTGTGGACACTGCTATGGATAATACACTTATCTCCTGGGCTAATGATTCCCTCTGAGAATTCCATCAAAAGGTGTGACATTGCCCAGAGCAGTATATTTCATTAAAACATATTGTATAGCTCAGACCAAGAGAAAAAAAATCTGTGAACAATTTGAGGATGCTTTTACTGCATAGGTGCAATGAACATTTCAGTAGTATCAACTAGACTCTGATTTTTGTAGTGTGCAATATTCTGAATCATCTTTCATGTGGTTTTTTTAAGTTGTTGGATCATTTCTTTTAAAATACATGTTGTGTCTATGTAGATATCAAAAGAAGTCAACACGATTGCAGGTTTTATTAGAGAGAAGATTCAAATATTTTTTACTTAGTATTTTAGTGTTGGACTTGTAATTCTTTATATGTGTCTACATTTTGTTTGTAGTGAAGCATGAAGCAAAAGTAAGGTAATATGCATGCATTCTTTTCTAATATATTCTCCTATGCTTTGCTAAAGCTCACACCTTGTGTTGTTTGGAATAATTTTGTCCTTCCTCAAGGCTGGGCACTGACTGGTAGACTTCGCTGTGGTAGGGCTGTGTGGGAGCCCTCTTGACTGGTTAAGTTAATTGCAATGACAACAGAATTGAGAAGGAGAGATTCTGCTGCTATATGCTTGAAAGAAGGTGCTGCTCCCCAAGTAGAAGACAATACTTTACTCAAAAGACAGGATCATAGTGTCACTACTAGGACTTAGTTTTTGCTTTTGGAATTCTGTGCCTATTATTTTTATTGTTTATCACCAGTAAGTTTCAAGTTAATTGTCTGCATTTATATCAAAATAATTTAAGTTTATATGTGTAAAACCACTTTTTCTATGATTAAATTAAGTATGTTAGTGCAACAAGTCTTGTGGGTTTTTCAGATCAGTCTCATATTTAAATTTAACATCTGTATGGGAAGCTCTTAATAATTTTTGTTGACAACTGAACATCACATATTCAAGAATTTATTGTTAATCCAATTAAAATATTGTAAAAGTAATTACTAGTCCACTTGAAATGCCACCCACACAACACACCAAGAATCCAAATTGTTCCATTAAAGCACTTGAGGGGAAACAGTTGCACAATTAAATCACTTATAGACAATTCTTGGACTTTACACCTGCCTCTCTTCTGTCCAGGCTTCTTTCTCATTATTCTGGTCATACATTGATTCCTAATCCCAGCTTATCATCCTTAGGCAAGCACAGGGAAGCATGGTGGTCACTGAGTTGTTAGCATCCTGTATTCTCACCAGAAGCAGGATGTTGTCATCCTTCTCCATTTTTTAATTGGTTTTGTAGTACTTATTGGTGTGCTTTCTTTTCCTGTGGGTCCCCACTTCCACATGGTCCAGTAGTTTCTGCCTGTTTGTGGTCGTTTGCTTCACAAGTATACATGCTTAAATGTTTGCATGTGTAATGTGGCTGATCATTAGGTAAAACGATCAATTTAGTAAAAGATGTAGGAAGGTGAACGGCAGTGAGTAAGGCCAGTAGCTAAACAGTGATTTTGCAATTAGACTCTATCCACCTGGTCACTTTGCAGTTACTACTACTAACAATATTGCATTAGCTGGGCAGTTAATATGCTGGTGCAGTAAATTATAAGTATTGTAGTATAAGACTACAATATTGTAGTATAAGACTTGTAGTATCAAAACTACTATAAGAATATAAAGAAAACTCATTAGCTGAAATATTTGGAATACCTCTTCAAATCATGCCTTTGGAAAATGTTGCCCTTCTACAGTTTCTGCAGGAATGCTAAAAGTAAAGTAAACATGTAAGTGGTCTTAGCAAAGTAAGGACACATTGGTTACTATTCTGCAAAATCAGTCATACACTGCTGACATAGGCTAGTTAAAGATTGAGGAACCATCATAAATCATCTTGAATCCAACCTGTTATTAAATATGTCAAGAAGTGAGGCTTGCTGGGCTGATAAAGGTGACATTCCAGATATGCTTTTCAGCTATTATTTTCAATTTCCTCTTTCTCTAAAAATTCAAAGAAATAAAGGAGTAATGCCCAACAGGGGATGAAAATTAAATACTTTCTGTTAGCTTCTGGTTGTGAACAGCTTCAGAATATTTAATAGAGGCATTCTTGTTACAAACATAATCAAATCAGCAGCAATAAATAATGTTTTCAGAAGCCAGTCTATCACTTAGGGTAGAAACCGCATTTCCACAAGGAATTCAGAATCCTACACTGGCCAGAAGGTGGATGATTGGAGAAGTTGCCTTCAGGAAACTATAGAGTGAGGCTGGTGCACTGGGGAGTTTCCACAGATGGGTTGTGGCAGGGCCAGCCAGGAGCAGGGCAGCCAGGGTCTACCAGGGAGCCCCAGCCGCCCTGGGCATCAGGCATGTCCCTGGGGAGGGGGGCCCAGCTCTGAGAACCCATTGCTGGGCTGGAGACTGGACCTGTCCAGTGTCACTTGGGCAGGGGCTGGTTTCTTTGGGCGACTGCAGTGAGCTGTGGGCAGGGTAGGGGGAGCCCTGGGAAGCTAGAGAGGGCCAAACAGTGAATGTAAGCTATATTGGACTCTAGTGGTTAACTAGAAAAACACTGGTCTGCAAAGTTGTTTTTAAAATCAAGTTTGAAGGTCTAAGGTGAGGTTACTTAGAGAAACAAGTTAAAACCATTTAGGAAGGGGGAAGAAAAAAGCCTATTTAAGTAGTAGCTAAAAGTTAATATCACAGATCAATTTATAGTCATCAGATGAGGTGGACTGTCATAGAAACTGAGAACTACTGAAAGTTTTTTTCAGTAATGTTTTCATAGTCATAGATAAAACCTCTGATGGAGAAATCAGAGAGCTGTGTTCTAATGTTTGGCATATTTCCCTTGTATTTCTTTCTCATGCTCGTTACTCATCTCAACATTATGAGTAATCATGTTTCAGTTTGCGATGCGTTTGTATTTCTTTTTAAATTAAGAGACTCTCACAACATTCCAACATTCTGTCTCTGAATGGCATAGCAGGGGAAAAAATAACACCACATTTTGTGTTTATCGAAGCCATTTATTCACATTACTACAGTGTGTGATCCTCTAATGTATATGTGTTCTTGCAGTAGTCATTGGCAGAGGTAGCAGCATCTCAGTGAAATGAATCATCCATACTACCTCTAGGGATCTGGGTTGAGATGACAGCCAGGTCACACAAGTGAGGTCTGAACTGGTGAACAGATCATGGGTTGGCTAGAGTCTACATTGCTTAGCAGCATCCTTCTCTCTGTCAAATTAATCTGAAAGAGGAATAGTTGCAGCAGTCTAAAGTAGAGAGAGTCCACTATTGATCAGCTAGATTTTTCTCCTGTGTTGTCTTCTATAAATCATCATAGACGTAGCTACAGACATATGGTCTCCCAAACCATTTATCCCTAACCTACGTGGTGAATTAATGTTTTTTCTAGTTAGAAATACTTTTGTGGAGTAAGCCACTTGTTATGACGTGATTTCATAGTACACAAGAAAAAGAAAGTGTGCCATGCTCAGGGACCTGAATCTCTCATTAATCTGGTAGACATTGCTCACACAGGGATTCCCAGGGGCTCTTCTCAGCACAAACACATTGCAAATAAGCATTTGAGAGAAGCCTTGATATTTTTCAACTTGAGTCAATTTGTACTGAGACGGAAGTATTAAAGAAGACAAATAGCTGTTTAATCTTTACAGAAAAACTGAAATATAAGCTAACTGAGAGAGGAAAGGCCCTTTTGTCTGCAGTAAAAGCATTGTGAGAAATCCTCTTAAGTGAGTTTAAAACAAAGAAAAAAAAAATTCTGTCTGTTTCTGAAAAACTGTAATTCTAACCCTGGTTTGGTGGTATACCAGAAAACCTACTATTCTTGTTTTTAGGGATAAATCACTTCAGAGAACATTTTGACATTATAGAAAGTTTGGATCCCTGGCATTTTACATTGAGTGAAATGTTCCTTTGTTAACAGAATACAGTGTTACAAGGATAAGTAGCAACTTAACCACAATTTTGCCTGTCACTAAAGTGATGTAGTAGATGTGTGACTGTTCTTCTGTCCTACAAAGGCAAAAACCTTTCCCTTTCCCTTTCCCTTTCCCTTTCCCTTTCCCTTTCCCTTTCCCTTTCTCTTTCCCTTTCCCTTTCCCTTTCTCTTTCCCTTCCCTTCTTCAGTCAGATCTTCTTGTGGCTCAGGTAAGTGTATTAGGTGGATTGACTGTGGCTACACTGAAGTTTATGTGAACTGACAATCTTAATTTTACTATGCTTCCTCCTCCCAATTTCTCACCACAGGACAAGAGATAAGTTACATGCAACACCATAATTTCATAGATTTAATACACAAGATGAAAAATTGCATCAAATCCCATATGCTTACTCCTTTTACAAAAAGCACAATAAAGATTTGGCAAAGAAGGTACAAGGAGAGAATGGGAAAATAGCAGTGCCTCCTGTGCCTTATGATTTAAGTCAGAAAACAAGATGATTTGTACCTCCAAAAGTCTTATTTTCTTTCTTTGTAACCCTAAATGGTTTCTGAAGTGAGAATGGAAATGACTAGGGAAACTGATGCCTTGTGTTCCATTGATTAAAAAATATCTGGCCTTTTGCTTCTACTTTGCTTGGGGCCACAGAAGATAACACAGGCGGATGAGGGGAGACGCGGGGATTGAACTATAGTCATTGAAGCAAGCAGTCCTCAGCATGACTGCTTCAGGCTTACTGCTTAAGGCAGGGTTTCCAGTGGTGAGTGCTGTAAGATAATGACCAGAAAGACTTAAATCAAAGCCAAATAAAAAGCACCTGAATTACTAGAATATTCTTGACTGAGGGGAGTTTTCTAGAATGGATATAGAATATGGGAGATCCCAGGTTAAAACATGGACTGTGCTCTGTAGAAGTGACCCTAAATTGACTTGCCAGAAATAGCGTGGGAAGAATTATGGCAAGACATGGAAAGGTTAAAAAGTAAGTAGAATGGTGCTAACAGTAAAATTATAGTTTTTATATCTTATATACAATAACCTTTTATTAATTTTAGGATGTAATTTTAATATGATTTTATGTGTATATATTCTACAGCTGCACTCCAATTCTGACAAAGGTGATGGATCAGTGAAATATATTCTTACTGGAGAAGGGGCAGGGACCATATTTATTATTGATGACACGACTGGAGACATCCATTCAACCAAAAGCCTGGATCGAGAGCAGAAGACACACTATGTGCTTCATGCCCAAGCTATTGACAGACGGACAAACAAGCCGCTTGAGCCTGAATCTGAATTTATTATCAAAGTGCAGGATATCAATGACAACGCACCAAAATTTACAGATGGACCGTACATCGTTACTGTGCCAGAGATGTCTGAAATGGGTAAGGAGAACAAATTGTTCTATTCAACAGTCTTTTCACAAGTGAGAAAGTCACATACTGTTTGACAGTTGTGACACGTTGATTGTACATAAAAGATATTGCAGCTGAAAAGAGGTGATAAGACATCAAGTGCAGCCTTGTGTGTTACATTCATATGAAAAAAA
>WBNH01000694.1:17384-74613 GCA_013401255.1 Urocolius indicus
TGATTGTACAAAAAAGATACTGCAACAAAAAAGAGATAATAAGAAATCAAGTGCAGCCTTGTGTGTTACATTCATATGAAAAAAACGGTATGCACACATACTGACTGTAGAAGAGGGTCACTTGTATTCTTGAACACTTCAACAGACACTCCTGTGCAAATAGTATTTTGCAGTCTAGAAACAAGACGTATTCGTATATCCTCATTCCACTACCCAACTGTCAAGACTAGTCTTTGTGAAATATGTCTGCTGTCCTTTGTTACTGAATGGACAGTACAGATAGTTACTTCATGAACACACATTTTTCCCTTTCTACCCAAATCCCTAAACACCTCCTCTAAGGAACAACCTTCAAGCCCAACACGTAACTTTGTTGAAAGTTGAAAAGTGGATAATTTGTTCTTCTCTCCTTGCTGTTTGTCTAATAAGCAGGTGATAGGCTTAACATTCTGCAGAGGAGAATTGAAAAATATTAAAATACACGTAGTTACTCAACTGTCATAACAGTTGGCATTGAATATTAATGACTTGTTAGCACTGGCTCACTTTATATCAGTTATCATTACTATTTAGAGTTATCTGAATAGATCAGAAAATAAGAGAAGCACACTGTTTGACACTGGAACGTGATACCTTGTTATTATGAATATTTTGGGTAGGAAGGTACCTTGTACAGATTTCCTAGTGTAGATAAGTGAAATTAAACTCTGAGTCTGCATTCAGTTCATCTTTTGTGGTAGCATCTGACATTATTAGGCTGAGTTCAAACATATGTGGCTGTGTGGTGAGGAAACTTGAGTCTATGGAAGTCTGCATACTGTTTGAACCACATGTGATGCAAAGAAATGTTCTGCGTGGGCAAACAAAATGGATCAAACCCACAGTTCCCATTACATCTGCACCAGTAAAAATAGTACGTTCCAAACACACCTACAATTCTTTTCTTGCATATGTAAATGAAGTATGGTGCATTAAATATTTGCAAACATGTTGTAACCATACCAATTCTGGAAAGAGCAAAATATATTTCATCTTACTCTTGAGCCATGGAGCTCAGAGCCTGTGACAGGTTGGAAATAGAGACTGATTGTTAGGCCAGTGGCTTCTTCATTGACTTAAATCAATGAATCTTGTATAAAGTAGAGAATAAGTCTCCTTTCCTACTTCCCGTGCAAAACGAGATTGTGTTAAATGGACTCTCAAGTTTTACCAAATGTCATGTTTTAAAGGGATATTTAAAAAAAAAAATCCCTATTCTCTTTCTTTTCCTCTGACTTTATTACTTCTTCCTCATCCTTTCTCTTACTGTCACTGCCACTACACTGACATATGGGAATAGTTTCTTGATTTTCTTCTCAAAGCGTCTTCCACACGTGGTATTCTGAAAAAATAATCCACCTGTCTGCCTCATAATTTTCTTGTTCTACTACTTTGTTCTTCGTAAGTATTGGTAGTACTTTTCTCCCTTTCAGGTTCTCTGTCCTCCTTTCCAAGTTCTCCCACAATGTGTTATTTCAAGTGTCTCTTCGAAGATGGGAATTACTCGAAGCATTTTTTCCATGTAGTTAACAAGCTCTTGTCTGATCTGTGAGACTAAATGCCCATTACTGTCTTGCAACACGAATGAATAGCGGGAAACATGTTTCTTTAGTCCAAAAATTTGCATCCAAAAGAGCTCATCTTTTGCTTCTTAGAACTACAAGCATGTAGGCCTGCATTCTGTCTACATAGTAGTGCCAATGCATATAATAGGACTTGGTTTTAATGTAGAGTTCACTAATCATCTAAGCGCACTATTGGAAAGAAAAATCCCAGTAGAGATAAGTGATACACCTTTCTGTGAATTACTATAGTGAGGTCATAGAGGCCGCCATAAAAAATATTGTGGGCCTCTAAAACCTCTTCAATTGTCTTTTGATAATTCATTGAGGCACAAAGCCTTACTGTTAAAGTTGCAGTTAATTTCAGTAGCATCTAAGGTTTTATCTCAGTTGTCTGTCATCACACCACAAACTGTCCTGATGTGAACTTCATTTCCTTTATCTGTCTCTAAAAATGCAGAACTCTACCTTGCACTGTCTTCAGTTTCTTTTGTCTTTAATGAAGACCATTTTAATTCCCTGTGGAAGCCTTTTATTTTATGCATAGGGGGAAAGGAAATCAATGTTACCCTCAAAGTCAGAAACAGCTAATATAATTATTTTTTTATTTGATCATTCTATTTCTAAAAGTTCTTTATCATCTCAAAATGCAGTATTCTTATAGAGACAATAGTTACAAATCTATAGTAGCTTGAATCTTGGGATTAACTGTACAACTGTATTATACAAATCACTGGTTTCCAAGGAACAATTTGAATAGTTAGTCTGGAATGTCTTTGGAGTTACACACCATAATGAATTATGGCAAACCAAGGAAGTTTTAGTGAAAACATAAAGCATTAATGCATGTGTTTTAGAAATGAAATACTTTACCGGTTATACCTGAGGTAAATCACTAAAACACCTATTCCACAAAACTTTCCTGTGTGAATAAAACTGAATTTTCATATGCCACCATACAGACAATGTGCTGTAGGCATATACTGTATTTTTATTGGAAATTTTTGATCAATATTTACTTTTTGCCTTATTGACTTGTTTGTGTTAGTTGCATACTGAAAGCATTTTATTGTCTGCAGTCTCAGGAAGACTGATTCTGTTATTGCTTCCACAGGATACATTCTTAGTGTCAAATAATGGAGATACCTATACCGTTTTTATTAGTGCTGTAATTAGGATTGTTTTTTACATTTAGCTGTGGAGTCTATATGCAACAGAACTTGTTGATGTTATTTTATCAATTCCTATGGATGCTTCACTACTTTAAAAATGTCTTCTGCTTTTTCCAATGGTCATTTAAAGACCTTTCAGTGTTCCTGTCTCAGTAATATCCCTCATGCTGAGTGGCCAGTAGGATTTTTGATCTTTGTTCTGCTGTTTAGTTTCAGCAGTAGGTTCTTGTTTGTCTCCTCAATAAGTAACCTGATGTTTTTCCCAGAAGTTAAACCTTTCTTGCTTTGCTTGTGAAAGATGTAAGACGTTTCTGGCTTTTCTTTTTTTTTAGGTCACTGATAAGAAAGTACAAATAAGTTATTTGCCAAGTTTTAGATCACAGTGTTCACTGTGACACAAAGTGAACGTATTATTTATGCTTTATGTACTATACTGAAAGAGCTGAAAGAAAACACTTGTTTTCCCTACAAGTTGGCTCAAGAGCCTGGATTTATATTGGAAATTATTTCCTCTGCATCGTAAAAAACCCTCAGTTTCGCTGAGAGTTACAACCATACTGGTTTAAGGTTTATGAAAGAGTCATTGTTATGTAAAAGGAAATAAAACTGTTTTTCTTTCAGTAAAAGCCCTTCCAGATCTGCTTAGATAGCTTCAAAATAAGTGAAATATTGCATATTATATTTTCTAGTGTTGAAGTTATGCATGAGAAGAGTATTCCAAATAAATAATTCTGCTTAAAAAATCACATGGGCTTTTCATAGAATCATAGAATCATGGAATGGTAGGGTTTGACGGGACCTTTAGAGATCATCTAGTCCAACCTCCTTGCAAAAACAGGGCAACCTAGATCAGGTCCCATAAGAATGTGTCCAGGTGGGTCTTGAAGACCTCCAAGGGAGGAGACTCCACAACCCCTCTGGGCAGCCTGTGCCAGGGCTCCCTCACCCTCACAGTGAAATAGTTTTTTCTTATATTTAAATGGAACTTTTTGTGTTCCAGCTTCATCCCATTACCCCTTGTCCTGTTGCTAGCTACTATAGAAAAAAAGGGATGCCCGAATCACTTTTCTGAATTTCTTTCCAGGGTATAATAATGTTAGGTACCTACAATTTCAGATAATTTAGAAGACTATACTCATGGTGTTCATAAATGTGATTTCTATGAGTTGTCGGTATTTTGGGGTGTTGTTTGATTTTTATCTTCTAAGAAGACAGTTAACAAAAAAAAAAACAACAACATATTTTACAATTAGGACTTGGATTGGTGATATAGTGTCCAGTTCTGAGTTTCCTGTGTCCAGTTCTGGGCTCCCCAGCTCAAGAGGGACAGAGAACTTCTGAAGAGAGTCCAGCGCAGGGCCACCAAGATCATCTGGGGACTGGAACATTTTCCTTATGAGGAAAGGCTGCGGGAACTGGGGCTGTTTAGTCTAGAGAAGAGGAGACTGAGGGGGAATCTCATTAATATTTACAAGTTTATAAATGGTAGGTGTCAGGAGGTTGGGGCATCTCTTTTTTTTATGGTATCCAGCAACAGGACAAGGGGTGATGGGATGAAACTGGAACACAAAAAGTTCCACTTAAACATAAGAAAAAACTATTTTACTGTGAGGGTGAGAGAGTCCTGGCACAGGCTGCCCAGAGGGGTTGTGGAGTCTCCTTCCTTGGAGGCCTTCAAGACCCACCTGGACATATTCTTATGGGACCTGATCTAGGTTGCCTTGCTTCTGCAGGGAAATTAGACTAGATTATCTCTAAAAGTCCCTTCCAACCCTACCATTCTATGATTCTATGACACAAAATGTTGATTTCTTTCTGAAACTTCTGTTTCTTAACACAGAATGATACAAACAGTTTGTGTAGGCTTGTTAGCACTATAAGACAATTTTAAGAATTAGTTTAGTTAGGCAGAAAGTTTTGTGTTCATTAAACTCCACCTTTTTCAGTTCTTTTACTTTTTGTTCAATATCGATCTATTCAAGAGTTTAGCAGTGCAGCAAACTATGGCAAGTCATGCCTACAGATTTGCATTCTCAACAGACATGTTTTATCGAACTGCCTCATTAAACATTAAAAATTTGTCTTCAGAGAGACAGTTTGAAGTATTTCCCTTCAGCTTTTCTTTGATATATAACTTTACAAAAATTTTATTGTAAACATATTTGAAAAGAGGGAAAAACAAAAGAAGATATTTTGAAATAAAATTACAACGATCCTTATTTCTGATAAAAGAAAAAAGGCAAGGTTTACAGAGTGATGTTCAGAGCATACAGACACATTTTACAGCTCTGTATAAAGCACTAGCTAAGAAAACGTAATTCCCAGTGTGTAATCTCTAACCTATAGTGGGAAATCATGTGGAATGGAGTTGTACTCTGAATAAGCAGAGCCTTCACTTTGGAGAAGAAAAATCTTCTTTATTGCCTAACTGGAGTGTCAAAATGCTTTCATAGCAAAATTTTGAGGTTTTCTTGACAGGCACTCTTACAGTAGGTTAGTGAAGAAAATATATAAGGTATGCCTCTGGTCTGATGCTCATATCTGTTCTGAGATCTCCAGGAAAATTACATCCTTATTTTTTGTGTAAGGTTTTATTCTTCAGAATATAATGCAGCTGTAATGTGTATTTTTCCATTTAACTCCTTCATTTCACATAGATCAACAGCAAACACTGATGCTGCATCCAAATGGTATAAGTTTATTTGGAATCATGATTTGTCTGTTGTGTTGATGAGCTGAATGATGCTAACTTTGAAAGGAGTAATGAGAGGGTAAAGATACCCTCTTTACCTTTTTTTCTCATGAGTTGTTCCAGCCCACAGGTTTCACAAGCTGCCTTCCCTCTGTGCTCAGCATATCAGGCAAGAGTTAGGCCGAAGGCCAGAATAGGCATATTTTATAATATGCTGAGCATGCTTGTCTAATACAGTGAAAAAGTTAAGCATCTGATGAGCTACATTGCACTGAATGAGGGTGTGAAAGGTAAGGTGGAGGACTGAGTTAAAACTGCGGTTCTGAGTGTTCTTTTGGATGGAAAAAGGAACATTTTGCCACTATTCTATACAAAATTGCTATTATGGTATGTTTCTTGGGAGAGAGATACAGATATATTAGAAAACCACTGTATTGAATTTTAAGGTATAGTAGCATTCCATTCATGCTAAAATGACCTGTCAAGTGCTTGTGTGAGATATTGCATTTCACTAGCCCTGTTTCTTTGTCCCACATCAATGAGCAATACAAGCACTCAGATTCTATCCTCTACCTTTTAAAATAAAGAGAGGGGAGAAGAAAGTCTCGTAGGAATGAGAGACCCATGAAATCTCTTGATATTTCTGTTATTTTCTTTTCTGAAATAGCCAAAATATGTTCATCCATTCTATAACATATTTGGATTTTCTTTTACTCTGGAAAAAAGCGCAAATGGAAATTCAACCTGGCAATTACTGATAACAGTTTTTTTTGAAAGAAGGAAAACCTATAGGTAAAAAATAAATCCAGTACTCTGGATAGCAAAATCTGGTAGATGACTGACTGTACTTCTTGGATAGATAGATAAATAAATAATGATGTATCAGAAACCTGTTAATCTCTAATGATTGTGCAAAATTCCAACATAAAATAATGAAGCCGTGAATAAAGGTAAACTGCCAAATTAGTGTGGACACACCTTTGCCTTTCAATACAACCTCAACTAGAAGTCAGAAGGGTCACAGCTTTTCCTCCTCGAGTTAGAAATTATTGCCAAACTGAGCTGCAGAAATACATAATTACAGTATCTAGATAAGCTCTAGAATAGGGGAAAAAATGCATGTTCTGTTCCTTGAAGTCACCCCATGGGGTTTGAAGGAACTTATTCTCATTTAAGATAGCAAATAAATATGGCTGAGTTGATTTAAGAAAATTACACTAACTTTAATTCACATTTGTTTACTTTGCGAGATAAATCCAACAACAGTAATAGAGTCATTACTTAAATACAGTGATTTAGTCAGGTTTGCCATTAATTCCTGAATAACTGTGGACAGACTACTAGCTCCAGCTTGATTTTGTTACAATATATGACTTCAAAATCATCAATGTATCCCTTTATCTGCCATGTGAATATATTTATCTGTGAGGCTCTATGTATTTGAGCTGTTCAGAGACCAAAGGGCAGTATATGTACCTATGCAGACACATTTGCTGTACCTCTTGCTAAATGTCCAGTAGACATACAAAAAGCAACATTTGGTGGTTTTAATCCAAGTTAATATGACATGAATGAATGACTGGTTTCTCAAACAGTGAGGAATCCAAATCTGCAAAGATTTATGTGCTTGCTTTCCTGTACTCAAAGTAAGACTGCATGATTTCAGGTATTTTTATTCCCATTGTACATTGATAAACAGTTGTGTGCAATGAAAACTGGTCCACGAAGTTAAGCAATTGGAATATGGTCCGACATCCACACCATATGGTTTGGGAAAGTCTTATTTCAGACTAGCTCTTGTCTGGTTTCTGAGACTAAAAGCACATTAGCATTCAGAATAAATCAGATATGCTGCTAAAGCACATCTATCTGGTTTAGTTTCATCTGAAGGAACCCGGTTAACATGCTCTGAAACTTTTCCATGAGGCAAATCAAAGTACGACAAGTGGGGGAAATCAAGGGATTCAATTCAAAAGTGTACTTCTCACAACTAAGATGTGAAATTGAACACTCCAGAGTGGAGGTGATGCCTCCGTGGTTAATCGAACTGAGAAGCCACTTTCAGATGCAGAATTACATGAGAGAAGCCTGGTCTGTTATTATTCTTCTGGGCCAAAGGAGTCTGTAGAAAGCAGCGTCTGTAGAAAGGTAAAAAAAGTGGGATTCAACCTTTATGAATTTGCCAGCCTGTCATTTAGTGTTTTCTTATGTGAAGTGCTGGGCAGCGATAGCAACAAACATTCATCATCAAATATCCTGTAAAATACAGTAAAATGTAAAATCGGTTTTCTCTACTCTCTCAGTTCAGTACTTCTGCATTTTACTTTCTGCCAAGTGTTACTCATAAGCTCTTCCACGTAGTGACATGCTAGAAACTGTGATTTTATTTTTCAAATGCTATTTGTGAATACCATACAGATATTTCTTTTGTGAACTCCTTATAATTCTAGTTTGGATTTACCATTGGGATTCAAAAAAAAAATCCTATATTTATTTCATTTTCAGACCTTTGATGCCTCACAATAGCTAGATTTTTAAAATTCTTTTAGTGTCTTTAATTGCTCATAACTTTTATTTTCCTGTGTGTACAGGTACATCTGTTCTACAGGTGACAGCCACAGATGCAGATGACCCTACATATGGAAACAGTGCCAGAGTAGTGTACAGTATTCTTCAGGGACAGCCATATTTCTCTGTTGACCCTAAAACAGGTGAATATTTTATGTTTTTATCAGTGTGTTTTGGCTAATATGTTGGAGTTAACTAAGTCTGGTAGATGAAATCCAGTGTACAAAATGCAGGTGAGTGGGATTTTCTAATTCTTTTATACTTCCTGTTATATCTTCCTCCTTGCTTTAACACTATGAAATGTAGAATTTGCTATTTTTTGCTGATTATTTCTGCATATTGCCATGATGTGAGCCATTCAGCCAAGCTGGAATGGCACTTTGTCATCTTTTCATGCCTCTGTTTAGGACTCCAGTGTGCCTAATACATTATGATTTTAAATGCTTTGTTTTGCCCAAAAGCTAGACTTGTAAGGATTATTGAATATGTGTTTCAACATACACACTATCATAAATTAATATAATTCTTGCATTTTTAAAACTACAGTATTGCCATTTCACTGAAAATTTATTCTATGATCCAAGAAGTGGAGTGTGCTGAAATATTTCTGCTTAAACTCTGTGCATTGCCCTCTCCTTGTTTTTAAGAGAACTGGAAGTTAGGTATAATGAATCAAAATTGGTTTCTTCAAAGGGAGAAAAACTGCCTTTTTTGGGATTGTGGTTGCTACCAGGTTTAGATTTGCTGTAGATCATAATCTTAAATATTAATGTGATGATGTATTTGTAGGGAAGGATAACAATTTTTAAAATGTGCTGAAACAAGTGGTGTAAATGATTTTCATGGTAATGTTCTTACATTTGAGTATGTTTGCTTATGAACATTAACCTCTGTTGAACTTGGAGGTCCACACTTGCTTCATTACAAGAGAAGAAGATTAGTGCCATCTCAGCTAGTTTTTAGGTTAAGGCCTGCTTTGAGTAGGAGGCTGGGCTCGACAACCTTCAGAGGTCTCTCTCAACCTTAAGTATTCTATAAATTTGTGAGCTCCAGTTAGGCCTAAGAGTGCAAAGCCTGACAGAATCATCTTGGAGGACTGCATGAGGTGCTGGGAGGCAAACCTGCTGCCGGCCTGTTCATATGTACTCTGCTTTGGGAATGGCTGCTGGCACACACCTCACTCAGCCATGTGTGAGTACAGTCTGGCAGGAACTAAAACCACTCTGGGGTACATGTTAACAACTACAGTATAGAAAATCAGTAGTACACCACTCAAACTCTCTCTGCCCTTGTTCTACTTAGAAATACAACCCTGGTCTGCACTTTTACTTGTTTTTACCCTCTGAGGCAATGGCTTGTACTTTTTATGTTTGTAATGGTGTAGAATTTGTAGTCTGGAGCTTCAGTCAGTGAAGAGTCATAATGGATGTTCTCAGTGTCAGGTCTGTATCACAAAAGAAAATAATACTGTTTGTATGTCATAAAGAAAGCAGATGGGAGTATGTTTTTGCTCCCCAAGCCTTAGGCTTTGACAGCGATTTGATAACACTTTATGAATCTAAACTGTTTTTAATCTGTGTATAGAATATTAAAAGTATTCTGATATCTTGGTCTATTAAAATTGCAAAAGAATAAATAACTTATGAAATAAGTAGACAGTGAAGCAGTGAAAAATCTGGAGAAGGCTTTTTGATTTGATAAGTTGTCACTTTGCAATTGCAGAGTAACAGTTAATTTAACTTGACGTGATATAATAGGAAGAAGTAGAATATTGGAAATGATGGGAAAGTCTGGAAGAATAGTGTGTTTCACTATGAAATTTCACTTTGAATTTCTGGGGTTTAGGACTCATTTTCTAAAAACATCGCTTCTGAATTTGAAAGCATTTCTGTGACCTATTTTTCCTAAGGCTTCAATTGTTCAATTCCATCTTAATTATGTTTTATCTATACATTTTCTAAATTTACACTGACATGTGCAAACTTCCTTGTAACAAGAGAGAAGGGCCAAAACAGGGAAAACTAGAAAGATCTCAACATTCTTGACTGAATGTGATGTTTGTGACGTCTAAGGATCTTTTATGGCTGTTGGTAAAGTTTCTTGGAGCTATCAGATGCAGATATCAAGCTGTTCATACCTCCAGTGTGAATACTCATCTTAAGAAATCTTCTGCTTCTAGTTTAGTGCTGCCTAAACTTGGTTGTGAACAACTTACCATCTGGAGACTTTAAAGTTAAGGATTTTTTAGGATCTTAGTTTATAATAGTTTAAACAGGGCTTTAGAACTCTTACATCTAAAATATAATAGTGGCCAGCATCAAATTGCAAATTTGGAAGCAAAATAACCTGCTGTGTTCTTGGCAAAACATCTTTGTTAGCTTATTTGTTTCCACACACCCAAAGGATGGCAGAGGTACAGTGCTAAGCAGGTAAAGTACAGGGATAAGGAGATAAAAGGGGCCAGTTGCATGTAAACAGGCTCTGCTCATCACCATTGCCTGGTCATGACCTGTGCCTGTTCAACACAGTCTGTTCTGTATTGTATTATGCTCCATTTCTACAGTTCTCCTAGGCTCTCTATCTGTATGCATGTGTGCATGGAGGTCTAAAGTGCCAGCAGCTGGAGCTGGACTATAGGTTAGAGGGCCCTGTGTGTCTGTGGTGCCAGCAAACTGGAGAGTGCAGTGTGTGCATATTGCATGGGTGCTTATGTCAATGTGGGATCTTGACCGAGTCTCAGCCTGGAGGAGCCAGAGAGCCAGCTGAGTGGCTTGAGTGATGGATATCCACCTGCTCAAAAGTTTGGGCCAGATACTGAAGAGACCAGAGGGCTCATAAGTCAGCTGCTGGAGGGGCCAAGAAGTCCAGAGTAGTCTGGAGCAACTGTATGGTCTGTGGTTTGACGAAAGGCCTGTTTGCATTTGTGTGTCTGTTTGCAGGAGGCAAGAGGAGACCAAGGAGCTAGGAGACAGCTTCTGGATAGCCTGGGTACTAAAGCCAGCTGCTGGGAGCTCATAATGTGTATATGGGAGTATCACTGGGCACTGTCGGTCCAGGGCCAGTTGCTTGATGTGTTCAGTGTGTAAGGCCCCTTATTGGGATATCCATAGTGTGATGGGGTGTGTAGTGTGGTGGAGTGAGTAGGGATGTGTGTGTCCAGGGGAATCTATGCCTGCAGTTGGAGGGGAGTTGCAGCCTCAGACTTCTCTGTCCAGATGCCAGCAAGTGTGATGACCGGAGATCCAAGGGCCAGCTCCTCTGAGTTGACCAAGCATGTAAGGAAAGTTACAGAAGGGATCCATGTTGAATACGTGCATATATTTCCAACTAAGAATGATCCATCTGGAGAAAGATGAGGCTGTTTGTGCCATTTGTGTTAGAGTGCTAAGTGTTGGAGTACCTGTGTGTCGCCTGCTGCATGTATGTGTTCCATCTCTGTGTGTACCTCTTAGGAATACACTACATCACTACTGCTTTTAAATCGTGGATTTTAAAAGGACTTGCAGCGGTGTCATTGCCATCAAGCTATCAGATTTGGCAACCTCTAAGAGTCTTCAGATTTTCAGTTGATTGGCAATAGGGTCTGTATCATGGTTTCATTTGTTTGGGTTTTTTTTTTCTGGGAGGGAAAAACTGTAAACTCTATGTGAAAGAAATTTGCTGCAACCATATTGTTGGAAATATCAGAACTACTAAAAAGTGTAAGATTTTCAAAGTGCCTTGAATTTGAAAGGCTTTCTAAGAAGTGTTTTGTATTGGTGTTTATTAATTACTTTTAGTAATTAGCTTTGGGATATAATAGTGATTAGCTATGTAATTATTAATTAACTGTGATAACCTGTGCTGATTCCTGTTTGCTTTTCTCCCCAATTGTAGCAAAATATTCTGCTGAAGTTTTATAGATAAATATGTATTAATAATGCTGATGAAAGAGAAGTGAATGTCTAGATCCTAAGTATATCTGTAAAGATTATGGGTGTAGGATTACGTGATCTTTTTAAATAAAAGTTTTCAGGGAACCCCAGAAAACTTGACTCACCTTTAAAAGTTAATATTGAAGAGTACAGCAAATGATTTATTAATATACTTAGTTTTTTAATGTATTATATGTGTCCACAGTGTTCAGAAATACACAGAAACCTTTCCCTGGGAGTTTGAGTTGCAGATTTTAAATGGTACTTTTCTGAAATCATGAGATCTTTTGATCCACAAACTTGAAGTAATATCTATCCCTGCTTGTTCTTTTCCTTATGTCAAATGTGGCTCATCAGAGAACAACGATCAACATCTGACTAGTAACCCAATCCAAAAAGCTGATTTTGTTCCTCAAATTAGGCTGTATTTTCTAAAAGCCATAGCAGCCCACTTTTAGTTGCCACATGCTTCAGGAATTAGTGAAATCCATAGTCTAGTTCTACTGCTTACATAGTAAACCCACATCTGAAGGATGTTAACTACATCGAGTTCTTCCCAGATGCATCATTCTGAACAGAACATACAGAGTGAATTTGTGGAGTGTTAGTTCTTTCAAATCAGCAATTATGGTTCTGTGATAAGAGATATAATCTTAATTCATTGAGGTTTTGAATAGTAATATAGATAGATGATGGTTGGATGGAAAATACATTTATAATTGAATAACTGTAAAAAAAAGATATTTGTATATATAATTATCTGTTGTTACAGCAGTAATATTACAAAGATCTTAATCATATATTGGGAGGTTGGACTAAATGATCTTTCAAGGTCCCTTCCAACCCTTAAGATTCTGTGATCAGCTTGTTTGGGTATTTTTTACTTGAAGATATTAAATAGTAAAGAAATGTTTATGAAAGAACACCACTGCAAATTCATGCAGACTAATTATGAAGTGTGAAAACTGTGTCAACCTCCTTCTGCTTTCTGTCTTCACAATAATATGAACAATGGCTTCAAGCATCCCTATAAGAAATTACCTGTTCACTAATTAGCTAGTTTGTTTCCTGAGACCACAATACAATTAATAAACATAGTCAATGGCTGAATAGATGTTTCCAGATAAAGAGATGCTCCTCACAAACACCAAACGAGCAGCCCCTGAAGTTCAATACTTTTGTCCTCATCTGTCACTCTTGTTCTTTTCTAGACTCTGTTGTCTGTAGTTCATGTGAGGATTGCAGATTTTGTGGCATTCTACTATGCAGAGTGTCATTTTAAAGTTGCATATGTATTCCACTGCAAAACAAGAAAAATCAAAGTGTTCTTTAATTGTTTATTCACAGATTTGATACTGCTAAACAAATACTAATGCTTAAAAAAAGCACCATCATTAGTTAATAGAATCTATTAAAATTGAATTATTTTAACAATGAGGTAATAATTACAAATTTAATAGATTAAGATCTAGCTCATTTCCTTATTTGAGAAAAAAAAAAATGGCATAAAGTGGAATTGCAGTTACAGTACAGAATGGGAGAGCACCCTTTGTATGCTTTAGTAGAACAGTCTGTCTGTGGTGGTATCTCAGATAAGAATCTACTGTGCTAATTGGAGTAATGATAAGCTATCTGATGAGCCTCTGTCTCTACTGTACATAGGAAATCATGCTAGTTAGTTAAACAATTTCAGAAATCAAGTTCCGCCACTTACTTGAATAGGCATATTTTTTTTAATAATAAGAAATATTACTTTTTAGTAATGATTTCTTAGTGACATCTGTTTATTTTACACGTTTGCTTGGGTTAGTGATCCCCTGCTGGAGGGGTTCATGTTGGAGTTCTAACTGAAACTGGATAGTCTTGTGTTTACCTATCTCTTTATTTTATACTGACAGGCTGCATTATAATTTTAATGACCTTATGGAGCTCCAGTATCATTTTAATGACCTTATGGAGCTATAGAAGTATCTTACATAAATTGAATGCTTCTGCTCTAAAGGAATGCTTTATGATGTGCCCCTGACTCCATAAGTAAGACACCACAGCTGATTTACAGGTTCTTGTAGTGGTCTTAAAGTAAACTCAGTCCCTTCTATAACAGTTTTTAGACATGGGCTCTTAAACTCTTACTGTTCAATAATTAAATCTTACAAAAGCAGTATTATAGCATTACCATAGCATCACAGAATGGTGGGGGTTGGAAGAGACCTCTAGAAATCATATAGTCCAACCCTTCTGCTAAAGCAGATCCATGTAGATCAGGTCATACAAGAACACATCCAAACAGGTTTTGAAAGCCTCCACAGCCTTTCTGGGCAGCCTGTGCCAGGACTCCCTCACCCTTACAGTAAAATAAGTTATCATGAAATTTAGCTAATGAGACATTTTGAGTTGGATAAGGAAGTGTCTATGGTGAACCTTCAAAATCTCTCTTATGCTTGTGTTGCAGACCACGTACTTAAAGTTATTAATAAAAACTGCACTTAATTACATGTGATTAGTGATTTAGTATCTAGATGAGGTCACAGAGAAGAATCAGTCTGAAAAGTTGAGTTGTTTTTATTAGTGATACATCTTGCTAACAGTGTGTAGGGATTAAATTATTTCATGCACGGTTACTGTAATTTTATCTGTACATTGTAAGAGCTGTATTCCATATTCAGCTTTTCATATGTTTATTGTCCCTCAAGGAATTTCTGAAATGTTGTAGCAGAGATTAGATCTCTAGCATATATCATTGCCAAATCTACAGTTTGTTGTCAAGAGAATCTCTAGAAATCCATACTCAAAATTTGAAATAGTCTCTTTCTTCTCATTCTACCAGGTACTCTACCATGCACTCCTCCATTCCTGAAGCAACAGAAATGTGTGCTCTGTCTAAAAATATTGTCATGTACACTTGTTTGAGAGTGTCATCTGCCAGCTGTCAGCTAAGAGTAATGTAAATATTGTAATGTCCTTTGCTTTCAATTTTAAGTAAATATTGGATTTTCTACACCTACAGTTTTCACACTTTTAAGATAAGCTCTGAACAATGGACTCGATTCTCATAGGTTTCTTGTGTGTTCAAAATATACTATACTATTACAGCATTCCCTAGAGTTCTTCAAAAGTTAACTCAAGACATCAGACGGATGAGTGGAGAGATCTGAGCAGCTGAACAATCCACTGTTTGTGTTTTCTAAGGGCTCTGTTTTGGAACAGTTGAAGATATTATGAGAGCAGTGGTACAACTGAAACCTTGTTGTTTAGGCCTTGTTTTTTACTAGTATGGAAACTGCACAGAAGGATCCTTGCTAACCAAAAGCATACAAAGAGAAGGTGCCAAATGAGGTGCTCCAGATGTGTAACAAGTTTAATACCCAAACAGCAGCACTACTTTGAAGCAAAGGTCTATACAACCTGTGTATAATGACTGATGTTTGCTGGGGTGGCAAAATTTGCAGGAGTATACACAGAGAAGTCCTCTTGGCTGTGTACCCTGATGCAATTTTTGCCATCCACCCTCAGGAGATTTTGTGGTCTGTCTGCTGGAGGAGCACAACGGGGATTCATCACTCATCAGGAATAGTGTTCTGTCATTGTACTTTCTTTGGTGGTTACCTACCACCTCCATCTCTTCTAGCATCAATCATACAGCTAAAAAGGACACGCGTAGGAGACAGAAAATCAAGGGTTAAAAGTTTGCCTGATGTTCTGACCTTGTTTTTCATGTCCTGTCAGATGGACCTTGGATATTGCAGACTGAGCTCAGAAACAGGGAAGAAACGATTCCTTGATTGTTCTGCTCTTCTTTGTTTCTGTGTTAGTCTTTCATCATCTGTTATTTTGAACAACTACTGTGGACCATCTGTGTTATCCAAGTTATCCTCAAAAAAAAAAAAAAAAAACCACCAAAAAAACCCAACTTTGGCACATGTTTCTGTAACCACTAATTGGCAACTGGCAAGTTCCCAGATCATGTTATCATCTTGGCTTCCTAACCAGGACTATTGCACTATGGTATCTGCATTCCTTTTGTTGGTAGACACCCTTTTTTTTCTTCCTCCTTTTTTTTTTTTAACCTTTTGCCTGTAGGTAGACAGATGTATTTTTATACTTAGAACATACTGCCTGATTAACCCCAGTAGGCAGCTAAGACCCACACAGCCATTCACTCTCTCCCCCCTCAATAGAATGAGTGAGAGAATAGGAGGCATAAAAGTGAGAAAACTCATGGGTTGAGCTAACGACAGTTTAATAGAGGAAGGAAAAGCTGTCTGCACAAGCAGAGCAAAAAAAGGAATTAATTCTCCACTTTCCATGGGTAGGCAGGTGTTCAACCATCTCCAGGAAAGCAGGACTCCATCATGCATAATGATGACTCGGGAAGACAAATGCCATCACTCCAAACACTCCCCCTTCTTCCTCCCTCCTCCAGCTTTATATACTGAGCATGAGACCATACGATGTGGAATATCCCTTGGATCAGTTGGGGTCGGCTGGCCCAGCTGTGTCCTCTCCCAGTTTCTTGTGCCCTCCTAGCCCACTCGCTGGTCAGGTGATGTGAGAAGCAGAAAAGGCCTTGACTCTGTGTAAGCACTGCTCAGTGAGGCTAAAACATCCCTGTGTTATCAACACTCTTTTCATCACAAATCCAAAGCATGGCCTTATATGAGCTGCTATGAGGAAAATTAATCGAGTCCCAGCCAAGACCAGTACACTGATGAAGTACAGTGTCTATTTGTTCAACCAAATTTAAAGTCCTGATGTGAAAGCAACGAGACATACATGATCACATGTTGTCGTGTCCTTTATAGTCTTTCTCTTAGGTATAAAATTGCTGTCTGATCACCATTGCCAGGTTTTACTTTCTATGAGAATTGGAAAAGGTTTATTAAGCTTGATTTTCCATACCTCTAGACATTTGGATCTTTTCAGATGGATAGTAAAGATCTTGTTGTCTTTTGAAGGTTTAGAGTACTGTGCTGTATGTATTAAAAAATGCAAAGGTCTTGGTGTAAGAAAAGCATTCCACTGCAAGTGTCTGTAAAATGTCATTTTTTTCCAGAGTAGCATTACTCCTGTGAACAGGTGTTTCTGTGTCTGAACTCTTCACAAAGGGTTTACGAACCATTAATTGTAAATTCTCTGTTTTAAAACAAGGAAGCCTAATTTGGATATAAAAGGTGGAAAGTGCATGTCTGATAAAATGTATTTAAACTCAGGGAAAGATGATGAATAAGATTTCACCCTAAAGCCACAAATATATTACTGTAATTTTTAGCTCATCTGGGATGAGAGCCAGGACACTGACTCAGAAGATTTATGCACTAGACTCTTTAAGGACTATGCCTCTAAGGAACATTCCACACAATACTTTAACAGATCAATCTTCATTGTTGTGGAATTAAGCAGTGACTTTATTGCCTTTAATTGTGGTAACAGGTGTCCTTTTTCTAGACAATAGGTTATTATTGGCATCTCCAGTTCCAGAAGAAAGAATTACTAGGATGTTGAATCTTCCTTTTTTAATTTTTTTTTCCCTTTAATGTTTTGGCTGGGGAATTGAAATGAAGATACAGAGCAAAACATTGAGCTGAACTTTGTAGAGGTACTGTAAATTATACACAGCTCTGCTTCTTGATCCACATTTTGCTTTTCCAATTCAATTTTCCCTCTCACAAGCTGTGGTGGGTATTGATGTTGTTGAGGATAATAATTTCAGAACTGCAGATAAAGGGTGACAATGAAACTTTGCACTGGAACTGACAATGAAAGGGAACAATATTGAGGTACTCTTCCAGGAGCTATGTTATCTGTCAGTTTGGTAATGCTGAGATGCTTGCTTATGATTGGAGACACACTCGTTGTGTATTTGTTAAATGGGTTAATTTCTTGTGTTTCTGGTTTATGAGGTTGTTACAAATATATTGTGTTAATAACAAGTACATTCACATTTTTACCTTTTGTGCTTTGAGAAATGTTTCATTCACACTGGAGGCGGAGAGAAGACCAGCGGTGGTAGACTTGTGAAAAGGGAATGAGGCATATAGAATTGATTCAGGAGACCTTTTCCTTTGTTACTTGCATATAAACAGAGATTTTTTTTTTCTAATGCACGCAAATCCTGTAATTTAAAAGCATAGCTGCCCTCAGAACTAATGCATCATCTATGTTACATCNTGTATTTTTATACTTAGAACATACTGCCTGATTAACCCCAGTAGGCAGCTAAGACCCACACAGCCATTCACTCTCTCCCCCCTCAATAGAATGAGTGAGAGAATAGGAGGCATAAAAGTGAGAAAACTCATGGGTTGAGCTAACGACAGTTTAATAGAGGAAGGAAAAGCTGTCTGCACAAGCAGAGCAAAAAAAGGAATTAATTCTCCACTTTCCATGGGTAGGCAGGTGTTCAACCATCTCCAGGAAAGCAGGACTCCATCATGCATAATGATGACTCGGGAAGACAAATGCCATCACTCCAAACACTCCCCCTTCTTCCTCCCTCCTCCAGCTTTATATACTGAGCATGACACCATACGATGTGGAATATCCCTTGGATCAGTTGGGGTCGGCTGGCCCAGCTGTGTCCTCTCCCAGTTTCTTGTGCCCTCCTAGCCCACTCGCTGGTCAGGTGATGTGAGAAGCAGAAAAGGCCTTGACTCTGTGTAAGCACTGCTCAGTGAGGCTAAAACATCCCTGTGTTATCAACACTCTTTTCATCACAAATCCAAAGCATGGCCTTATATGAGCTGCTATGAGGAAAATTAATCGAGTCCCAGCCAAGACCAGTACACTGATGAAGTACAGTGTCTATTTGTTCAACCAAATTTAAAGTCCTGATGTGAAAGCAACGAGACATACATGATCACATGTTGTCGTGTCCTTTATAGTCTTTCTCTTAGGTATAAAATTGCTGTCTGATCACCATTGCCAGGTTTTACTTTCTATGAGAATTGGAAAAGGTTTATTAAGCTTGATTTTCCATACCTCTAGACATTTGGATCTTTTCAGATGGATAGTAAAGATCTTGTTGTCTTTTGAAGGTTTAGAGTACTGTGCTGTATGTATTAAAAAATGCAAAGGTCTTGGTGTAAGAAAAGCATTCCACTGCAAGTGTCTGTAAAATGTCATTTTTTTCCAGAGTAGCATTACTCCTGTGAACAGGTGTTTCTGTGTCTGAACTCTTCACAAAGGGTTTACGAACCATTAATTGTAAATTCTCTGTTTTAAAACAAGGAAGCCTAATTTGGATATAAAAGGTGGAAAGTGCATGTCTGATAAAATGTATTTAAACTCAGGGAAAGATGATGAATAAGATTTCACCCTAAAGCCACAAATATATTACTGTAATTTTTAGCTCATCTGGGATGAGAGCCAGGACACTGACTCAGAAGATTTATGCACTAGACTCTTTAAGGACTATGCCTCTAAGGAACATTCCACACAATACTTTAACAGATCAATCTTCATTGTTGTGGAATTAAGCAGTGACTTTATTGCCTTTAATTGTGGTAACAGGTGTCCTTTTTCTAGACAATAGGTTATTATTGGCATCTCCAGTTCCAGAAGAAAGAATTACTAGGATGTTGAATCTTCCTTTTTTAATTTTTTTTTTCCTTTGAATGTTTTGGCTGGGGAATTGAAATGAAGATACAGAGCAAAACATTGAGCTGAACTTTGTAGAGGTACTGTAATTCATACACAGCTCTGCTTCTTGATCCACATTTTGCTTTTCCAATTCAATTTTCCCTCTCACAAGCTGTGGTGGGTATTGATGTTGTTGAGGATAATAATTTCAGAACTGCAGATAAAGGGTGACAATGAAACTTTGCACTGGAACTGACAATGAAAGGGAACAATATTGAGGTACTCTTCCAGGAGCTATGTTATCTGTCAGTTTGGTAATGCTGAGATGCTTGCTTATGATTGGAGACACACTCGTTGTGTATTTGTTAAATGGGTTAATTTCTTGTGTTTCTGGTTTATGAGGTTGTTACAAATATATTGTGTTAATAACAAGTACATTCACATTTTTACCTTTTGTGCTTTGAGAAATGTTTCATTCACACTGGAGGCGGAGAGAAGACCAGCGGTGGTAGACTTGTGAAAAGGGAATGAGGCATATAGAATTGATTCAGGAGACCTTTTCCTTTGTTACTTGCATATAAACAGAGATTTTTTTTTTCTAATGCACGCAAATCCTGTAATTTAAAAGCATAGCTGCCCTCAGAACTAATGCATCATCTATGTTACATCAGTAAATACACATGCAATTGATTTCCCATCAGTTTTCATCTTTTTAGAACAATGCCTACAGTTACATTTACAACCTGAACAAATGTAGCTGACAACATCTGGTCTTGTAATAAACCATATAAAATTAACACAAGCTCTGCATCTGTTGACCATCTACTTAAATTCCAAACAAATACAAAGTATCTACATCGAAAATTTACATCGCTTTTAGAAAATGACAATAACAAAAGTGACATTTGGGAACCTCTGTAATTCAGCTGTATCTGAAAGGGAAAAGAAACAGCCTCTAGAAACCACCAACAAACCGGTGATCCATTCAGGAAAATTACCTTTACCAGCATATGTCATCCCTTTGACGTTTGACTGCAGCCTTCATACTGTGTGAATATCAGATGCAAAGACTGACAATAGGGTTTCACAGTTTCCCTTAGGTGATGACCCTCTTTTCTTAACTTGTCCCAGAGTGCATTTTCCTTCCCTTTCTGATTTTGTCAAGCCCAAGAGCAGCAGCAGAAGCAGTACTTTGTCTGATCTATAAGATCTGAGGATATTGCTCAGTACTAATTTCTTTTTACTTGCCTTCGCTTCCACATGTATTCTGTGACTTCATTGATGAATAATAGTAGGAGTTAGGGGTTGAGGTGTTTTTTTTGAGAGTCGGATTAATTATTATTTGTCTACCACCATATCATAGAATGGTAGGAGTTGGAAGGGAATTCTACAGATCATGTAGTTCAAGCCCCCTGCTAAAGCAAGTTCACCTCGATCAAGTCACACAGGAACGTGTCCAGGGGAGTTTGGAGACCTCCAGAGAGGGAGTCTTCACAACATCTCTGGGCAGCCTGTGCCAGTGCTTGGGCTCCCTCACAGGAAAGAAGTTTCTCCCTGTATTTAAGTGGAACTTTTTGTGTTCCAGCTTATGTCCATTACCCCTAGTCCTGTTGCTGAACATTACAGAAGATAAATGTCACCCCATCTACCTTATAGCCACCCTTTAGGTACTTGTAAGAGTTGATGAGATCCCCCCTTAGTCTTCTCTTTTCTAGGATAAACAGCCCCAGGTCTCACAGTCTTTCCTCATTTGAAAGACATTCCAGTCCCCTGATCGTCTCGGTCTGTATCATCTTGGTCTGAATCAGCTAGAACTGGAATGGTTACGTGACAAAAGCACACAGATACGTTATCAAAGGAAAGACTGTCTCTATTTAGTCTTTCCACATTTCTGTATCAACTTGCCACTTCCCATCAGTGTCTGGAGTGCACTAATAGAACCCCTCACCTTGTCTGGGGCCCAAAACCCCATGTCAGACCCCTGGATACACCTCGCCCTGCCCATATCTCAGGACTCCATGGCAGCCCCCCAGTTCTGTCAGCTGCTACCCCAGCAGTGCTGCAGCAGGGCTGGTCTCCAGCTCCCCACAGTCCTGGCCTTCCTATCCATGGGCCTTGCCAAGCCAGGCCCCTGTCCCCGCAGAGGTGCCTGATACTGGGACTGGGGCTGCCCTGGTGCTCCCAGCTGTCCTGCTCCTGACTGGGGCTGTGATAGACCCTAATTGCCAGGTCCTGCCATCACCAACCCAGTGAGCCCCGGCTCCTGGCCTCAGGGAGCTGCCAGCCCCCGCAGTGCCCTGACACTGTTTCAAGTGCTGTTGTCAACAAAAGTCTGTAAGATGGATGTTTTTCTTCACGTTTTTAAACCTGTGAGAGAAACTTATCCCTCAGGCAAAAATAGAAAAAAAAAGTTTTCCAGTTCCCAGCCAGAACCCACCTTGTGCAATATTTTCAACATTAGATAAAGCCTCTGCCATTGAAAATTGACACATTAAGGACAGGAAAAGCAGAGCTCTGCTACCCATTGCAGAGGAGTACAGCCCAGTCTGCAGTCTTAAAGTCCTCAGGGAAGTCTTTTGTTTCCTTTTCACATAGTTTTGTCTTGTTTTTCTCTTGGTACAGGATTAAAGCATGATTTTTTTAAATACTATTTGTGGTCATAATTACAATATGAAAATGTTCTAAAGATGTGAGTCCTCTTCCTTTTTCCTTATCTGGTCCATAGAATTCTCAGTATTTGTGTTACATAGTATTTTGAGAGAATGCTTACAATGATTGCAAGGAAATATTTCATTTCATCTCTAACATAAGGGAAGGTGTAAGAGTAGAAGCCTTTCTGGAATGTAGGAAAGCACTTGCAGTTCAGGAAGCAGAATATAGCCATCATGGGAGCAGTCCTAAGAGAAGAGGGGAGATTAAATGAGCTTTTGCTCTCTCCCAAATTGTTCTTTCAAGAAATACGTCTTAGATCAATAGATTGCATCTAAAAGTGTTCAGGCAGAAAATGCAACAATTCCCTATATATGTAACCACCATGCGAGTTAGGTTTTGCTTTACTTGAGATGAAAATAAAATGAAGCACTTACCAGCTAAAATGGTTTCTTTCTGAGAAATCTCTCCTTATGATGACACTTTCTCTAGGTTTTTGTTGTCAACATGAAATGGCAAGGACTGGTAACACCATGCAGATCCTTTCACTTGAATGTGTTTTCCAATTCTTGGCAGTAATCCACTTGCAATCAGTTCTGATTGACTGATAATCAGTCAATAGTGGTGTAAAAATTAATTCATCGTCTGAGCCATAATGTTCTATAAAAGTAACTGGATCACTGAAAGAAGATGCATGTTTATCTGTCTAATCCTTTACATTTACTTAAATACAGTACCCTTCTGTGCTGTAGGGAGGAAGCCTCCATTTTCAAAGTGAATGTCTTTATGGTAAATAACTGGCTTACTTTGCACTGTGGAAGAAAAGAAAAACTGCTTTAAATTAGGAAAAGATGACTTTGCATCAATTTTGTCATTCTTTGAATAAAGACTCCCTGGCAAGACTTTAGGAACAGTCTAACCTCCATGAACATTAGTTGTGGGGTATCTACTCCATTCACCAAGCACAGAATTAAGCTGCTTATCGATATCTAATTTTTTTTTTTCTTCTTAATTCACTTTGGATTAATAATACAACTAACAGCTGTTGTCAGATGACAGCCACAATGTTGCTGTGTTTTTAATGTTTTCTTCTTTTGATTCTGAAGATCCTTTCTTCTGACAGGAGTCCTCAGGGTGAATTTCAAGGCCTTGAAATTAGAAATGATTCATGTGGCTGCTAACACATATTCCTAGGCAGATGCAGAATAACAAATCAAAACCAAATGTCCTTTACATTTTCTATCAAGTCAGCTGTTTTACTTAAAAGATCCTAAATTATTAGTGAAGATTTCTTTTTTTACTAGGACTGTACCACACAGCAAGTGTATAAGAAATAACAGCCAAGAAGGGAGCAATGCTTTTATGTTAGGTGTTAGGATTTCGTAATCTACCTGACCTTTTCACTGCATTACTGTTTATTTTTATCTATAGTTAAGAATTATGCACCATTTATTGCATGGAGAATAACTCCTCCTTGTAGAATATGTGAATTGAGATACTCATTGGCTCAAACACACAGAGCAAAATATGTTTTTATGACAGGAGTTAGGACTCGGAAGAATACCCAGCCTGATGGGTTTTTCTTGGTACTTGCAGCTTTTGTGGTACTTTTAAAAGCCAGCATTGGTTGTGCAGCCAATGCACTCTGCTCCCAGACCCTGCCTGGTACAGAGTGAACAGAAGAATAGAAAAAGGCTTTGTTGATATGTCTGGTTTTGATTAGTGGAAGTGGAAAATGACAGATATGTTTGGTGATTTGAAAGGTCTTTTGCAGCCTGAATCAGCCTGTGATTCTGTGTTAGCATTTGCTTGTTCTGGGCTGTTTCTTACAGTGCAGACACCAAAACATCCATACTTCAAATGGCAGGGAAGGCTGTCTGAAGATCACTAGTCCTCATATTCACAGCAAAAGGAGTCTCCTTATCTAGTGGCAATCATCATGGTTCCTGTGTGACATTGGAATATCATCTCATTTCATAGGAAGCGCTTCTGATCTCCCACTCCAAATCAGTTTCTTACAGATTTCATTTTACAAGTACAGCAACAGGTATAGAATTGTGTTACATTTCTGGAAGAATGGCTTAGTGGATGATACTAGCTATAGTGCAACCCAAAATATAATGTGATGGCATTGCTACTTTTTCATTGCACAGTGATGGGCTATTTCAATGGCTTAGAGAAAATACAAGTCAGTTTTAGAGAATCTGATTAAACTCTGTTCGTTTTATAGAGATTTTCTTTTACTATTCAGTGAAATGTGTATTAAGCTTCTGAAGCCTAATCTTTCAGTACTAAATCAGAAGTTAAGACAACAGCACAGATTCTAACTGTCCTTCATTGTCTTTACATGGGGTTAGTTTCTTTTGTTTCAGCATCTTCTTTTTCCCATTAGAAGGATTATCAGAGAAAAATCAAGTCTATATGATGTAGAAAAGACTATTTTTAAAAAAAATCTTTTTTCCCAATCTCTTTTACAAAAATCACACATTAACATATTTAAAGGGTAGTTATAGAGTGGGTTTTTTATATGGTTCTATAGTTCTAACTAAAAATAGCTGATTACTGATGAATACACTTTGACCAACTGTGTTTTAATAAATGTTTTTTTTTTTTATTGTTTTTCCTGAATCAAAATGAAATTGTCAGTAACATGAGTTTAGTACGTATAAACTTTCATTTAGGAAATAATGAAATTAAGCACTGTTGATTCAACATCAAATCTCTGATTTGCAAGAATCACTGTTCAGATGGGTAGTCACAATGATTTTTAGATAGTTTAGTCTAAATTAATGGATTCTTGTCTAGTGGAAAAGTGAGGAAGAATAACTTTTACTGCTCAGCCACCTGCCCCCTCTGTCTCCTGACAAATAACACACTTCTCCCATTGTGTAAGAGGAAACAGCATTTGTCTATGAAACTCAATATCTACTGAAGATTTTCAGCCAAACTCATTCTTTGTCTTTGGAATATATTGGTCTTGCTACTTTCTCATTTAGACAATCTGTTCACATATACATACATAGTTTATCTTCCATCATTCAGTACCTGTTTTTGAAGGAGTATGAAATAATTTTATTTTGCTATTCTGCTTGTTGAAAATAAGAATGTAATGCTGAGAAGGTAAGAACTAACGTGTTAGAGATTGCAATTGGATGGTGGTAGGTTAGACTGCTAATAAGGCTGAAATGGTATCAAAAGCTTTACTAAAGTCCAGGTAGACAACACTCACAACCTTTCTCTAATCAACTAAGTGGGTCAACTTCTCTTAGATGTAGATCGGGTTCATCAATAGGACCTTCCTTTCATAAATTGACTGGGCCTGATCACCTGGTTTATCCCAGACTATTTGGACCATGTTTCATTTTTCTTAAAAAAAACCAAAATCCAAGCTATTCTTTAACTAGTGTTTTTCTTTAACTTTTTTTTGCTAACTAGTCTTCTATGATAACAGAACAGAGCAAAACTGGATGTGTGTGGGAAAAGCAGCTATTTCCATGTAATACCTTATAAGTCTATAAACGTGTATCCACATGTCTTTATTATGTGCTCTTCATTGGCACATGATGAACTTTTGAATTACATTACCCACCGCTTCTCCCGTCTTCAAATTTCTGGAAAGATGAAGTGCAGTTGAAACTGCATGCCAGCAAAACCTGCTAAATGGTGCTTATGTTCTTTTTGTGGTATTTTTAATTTTGAATGTCTTTCTACCGTATAAAACAATGGGGGTTTTGTCTTCAGTTAAATGAAAATACAAGTTAACTGTATGTATCTGAACTGTAGCTGCATTTAGGCATTCAAGAAAATTATTCTTTTTTCAATGCCAAAAAGAATGCTGCATTTCTGAAGGCACACAGAGCGACCTCATATAGACATTTCAGATCCTTTGTACTAGGATCTTAAAGCTTCTTCTGATTTTAGCTTATGAAAATAAGTTTATACTATATATGAAGAATAAATGCTTGAATTACTGGTATATTGTGATATCTTGGATCCCATTTTCAGCTTACTCTCCTGCTAATATCTTCAGTCTTTCTGTGAAATACAATATAATGTGATTATAATATCCACTATGAAATCTCCATCTAGAGCTTCTCTCTCGAATGAGATTGTGTGTTTACAGTTATACTCAGCATGATAGAATAATTCTACAAATTCATTCAACAGTAGCTCTGATTATTAGAAATACACAGTTGTAGTTCATGTCTTCCATAATCCAGTCCTGTTTGAACTGGTAGATGTAGGTTTTTTTTCCATTTTGTTATTGTTTGTGGATATTAATTTCTGCAACTCCAAGATGAAGTCCTGATCTTATAAACAGTTGTATGGCTGCTTAGTTTAATAGTCTCCTACGTCTGCATTGGTTAGTGCTCTAAAGTATGAAGGTAATGCAGCCACATTATTTTTTTTGTTGCAATGTAGAACGTAACATGAGAACTTTCCTGCACTTCAGACTCATAAAGAGTCCTGATGTCTTTTCAAGAAAAAGAGAAATACATTTTCTTGTACATGGGACTTAGAATTTCTGCATTCATTACAAATAGGAGATGAAACTGTAAGCATGGGCTTATAAAAGAAGCCAGGAGGTGCAAAAGCATGCAAAAGCTATTTCAAAAGGATGAAACACTGGATATTACCAATAACAGGATGACCATATTAAAGAATAACTGGGCTGGGTAAATAGGAAGGTAGGGAAAAAAAACCCTGTAAACTTTTTGAGAAAGTTAGGAAGCTATTATTTTCAGAATTGCAAGGAAAATATTATTTCTTTCAAAACCTGCCTGGATGCGTTCCTATGTGACCTAGTCTAGGTGGACCTGCTTGAGCAGGGGGTTTGGGCAAGATGGTCTCTAAAGGTCTCTTTCAACCCTACCATTCTGTGATTCTGTGATTGCAACGTAGGACTCTTCCTAATGAGACTGGTAAATGTCTGGTAGCCCTATTCTTTGCAGACATTCAAAACTCATCTGGGCAAGTTCCTGTGTGAGCTACTCTAGGTGATACTGCTCTGACAGGGGAGTTGAACTAGATGATCTTTTGAAGTCCCTTCTAGTGCTTAAGATTCTGTGACTTAGTCCGAAGGGTGGTGATCAGTGGTGCCGAAACCCTGTGGAACCCTTTGGCCAGTGGAGTTCCACAGGGATTGGTTCTAGGACCAATCTTATTCAAGATCTTCATCAATGACCTGGATGAATGGAAAAAGCAAACTGAGAGAACTGACTGATTCCCCAGAAAGCTGTGTGAGATCAGCGAGATCTCAACCGGCTTGGTAGTTGGGCAGAGAGGAACCTCATGAGATTCAACAAGGACAAGTACAGAGTCCTGCACTTGCAGGATTCAGATGTTTGTGTATACGGAAGTATACACATCTATAAATTCAGATTCACATCTATATAAATTCAGATGTTTGTGTATATAGATGAATCCCAGTACAACAGGTGATTGGATCAGTACCTCTGTGGCTCATTACTGTTCCAGATGACATTACTGCAGTGTTGAAGTTTGGAAAATCTTCAGATCTTTGAAGAATGCCGTGTTCTCTTGTATGACCCTTTCATGGTCATAATCTGTAAACATTCAAAGGCAGAGTTTTGTTTGCTTGCTCAGAATGTGATGTTTGTATATTAAAAATGAAACTATCTTCAGGTATTCAGTAGAAATGCATGGGAAAAAAATGTTTAAAATTAGTCACATAGACGATACTGACAATTTGGTATTTAAGACTTCCTTGGGAATTGCAATTTAAAGTGAAATTAGAGTTGAAGATAAAATGCCACTGCGTTTTTTTTGAGGAAGGGACTTGTAGTCCTCTCTCTCCCTCCAAAAAGTTAGTGCCTGATGATTCTTAGACAAAATAGTTTCCTTTTAAAGTACTGTCTTTTTATATATTTCTAAGGATGCCATCTGGCCACCAGACTGTAGTGCTTCTAAATATCAGTTCAGGTTGCCATAGGTGTATTAGCATGCTCTTCCCCCTCCCAACTCATTAGATGAATGAATGAATGGATGCGTGTTTTAGATGATTCTTAACTAATGTTTGTCTCTAAATTTAAAGTTTACATTTTTTTCTTAAATAGATAATTATCCTGAAACATATTCAGAAATATACACAATACCTATGTATAAAGAGAGAGTAGAAGCAATGATGGAAATACAATATTAACTTTAAGAAATAAATTGTGTGGCAAAACTTTCCTTTTGGCATAGAATATTTGTCTCCCAGCCTCACTGCTGTGAAAATGACATTAATATCAAGATGAATAAGTTAAACAGTGGTACACATTTATTTAAATTCTTCTTTAATTGAAATCAGTGGAAATCTTGAATAATTTAAAGTAAAGTTATTGTGGTTTAACTAGTAAGTGATGAAGAAAATAATGTACAAAAGGCACTGACAATTCTTTTTGTGTTGCTATAGTTGTCCTGACTGTTTTGTCAATGGGAATCAAATATTCTTTGTTCTGTCTTTGATTTAGCTACATTTTTCCTTAATATCAAAAAATATCACTTGAAATTAATTCTGAAAGAAGGAATGAAATACTTTTTTCACTTGAAGAGATTGTGTGGCTCTGTTTAGCTCCTCAGAATCGTATCAGCAAAGAGTGCAGCCATCAGTGAAATGACAAAACATTGCAACTGATCTTGAAATTTCAAGATTAGTTCTTTCAGTGTTTATAATTTAACATTAAGGGAATAATTTCTGTCTTTTGTTTGATTGCCAGTTCGAATGGGAAAAGGATGGTAGAAATTCATGTCAAACTGATTCTGTTATTTCTTTTTTAATAGCAACGAAGACAACACTGTAAAAAGATAATCAAACATTTTTGTTCAGTCATTTGTTCGGAGCCAGTGAAAAGAAATATTTACTTTTGGTACATCCATAATGAATCTGATAAATTGAAGACTAGATTTACATAGCTTCCAGTAAAATATACTAATGTCATCATCCATTTTATCTAATAGGCAATTTTGTAGGAGACAGAGTTTGATATTTTCCATTGGTGAGGATGTTTGAGCTATACATCTTAGATGCCATAGCTATGGCTAGATAGTTATTTGACTGCACTTGAACTTATTTTTTAACTTTTTTTTTTTATTAAAAAGGCAATGATAATTGTATTGTCCAAGAATAAAAGACAAAATTCTGCAGCACAATATTTTGATTTAGATATCTTGAGGGGGGGAAAAAATGTTTAACTCTGTTTTGAAATTAATTTATCTAAAAATTAGTTTACTAAGGTTTGTTTGCTGTTTAAATTCATTTACCAGGATGAAGAAGTAAAGTTTATTGAGGTTTCTCAATTTATAGATCTTTAATCATTACTTTTTAAAAAATGTAAACTGTGTTATTTTCCTTTGCACCAGGTTATTATTGCAAGTCAGAAGATTTTCCTATATACCTATGTCCCAGTCTCTCCTCACATTCTTTTCTTTTGCTTAGATAATTAAATCCTCAGTGAAGAAGGGACAAAATGTAGCCTACTTTTCTTTCTTGATGTTTCCCCTTTATGCTTTAGAGTTTTTGCCTACTCCTGAAACAGGGAGTGTCCCATGCAGAATGGAACAGTTTTTAACAGGAACAAATACTCTGTAATGAGTGACCGGAATACACCCATGAGAGGTAGAAGCCACAGCTCTCATTCCTTTCCTGCCTAGTTCAAATCATTGCTTTTAGTCAAAGCTCACTTCTCAGGTAACTGTCCTTGTTGGGACAGTCTCTACTTCAGATTTTTTATCTGCTCTCACTAAAGACTAATTCATTAAGTAAATTCATAAATAATTATATATTGAAGTGAAAACATGTTTTTTCCCCCGTGAATGAGCTCTCCATTGAAGAGGAGATTTGTGGTATCATTAGCATATACACTATTATACTTTCCTTCTGCCTTTTTCAGACAGTCTCTATTTTGGATGAAAGTTCAGTCATTTGCATTATTTGGTATTTCATGTAATCATATCTCTTTTGTATTATACCAGGCTTATTTTATGTTTAAAAATGTAATTTATATTTTATATTTTAAAATATCTCAGAATGTTTGTTTTCTTATACTATGTGCATGCAAACACATGTAATGCATATAAAAATGAACAAATATAGTGCCCGCAATTGTGTATTGTGGCATTAAAACTAGTGACTTCATTGAACTAAATCCACTCTTTCTTTTGAATTTGTCTTCTGTTTTATATGTCTACTTGAACATTTTTTTTTCTCGTTAGCTACTCTTCTTTTATACTTCATTGGCTATTGACTTTTACAACCCCTTCTCATTTATGCAAAATGATACGATCAAGAGTGCTTATGCTAGTCTCACCCAATACAGAAATGGCAATTTCTAGATCAGAAATGTATCTCTTTAAGTCAAAATATGTGGGAAAGTTTGTAAAACAAAGCAGAATCTCTTGTTACTATTGTAATTTTCACTGAACTTGTTCAGGGGAAATGAAAGGATGTGTTCTTTTTAAATTTAATAATGCTCATTGATAGTATTTGTGCTTGTTGCAGGTGATCATTTAATGATACTGTAAGAAAAAAATTAAATACAAAGATAACCACATTGAGGTAAAAGGGAGGAAGAAAAAAGAAATCTGTAAGATGTTTTCTAGAAGTAAAAAAATAGAAGGCTACAGTGAATGGAAAAAGTTAAGTACTAGAAATTGATATAGGTTTTCTTGACGTTAATTCAGATTTATAATAACATGTATTGAAGCAGAATTTAGTGCATTCATTGTATGCAATTTTTACATTTCTCCTGTATTTCTTATGTGTAGTTACAGACACCTCTATTTTTTGAAGCTCCTCATAAAGAATGTTATTTATTATTGTCAAAGCTTTGTTATCATTCCATACTAAAAACTAAGGAATTGTTATTATCTTTGATATACTATTCATATTTTTCATCCATATGAACATTTTGAGTGTGTAATTTCTGATATTATTTGCATTCTTTAAAGATCTTTTCTTACTTCCACACTTAGGGCTTGATTTCATTGTTTTATACAGCCTGCACAGGTGCCTGTACCACTATGGAGTCTCCAAAAAGCGAGGGTGATACAGAATAGTTCAGCATTTCTAAGTCTGGAAACTTTTATTAATATTAAAGTGGGTATGTGCAGTATGATTTATATTCAGAAAGAGTATGCAGTCATCTATTAATAATTAAATTGATAATATTTGCATTTAAAATGAAGAGTTTCATGGAAATGTTTTAAATTACTGAAAATGATACAGAAACTAGTGGCAAGGTATCCATTTATTTCACATCATAGGAATGATACAGCAAATTGGAAAACTTTTGGTTTTACACCAGTTTAAAAAAAAAAAACAAACCCTCATAAATACCATGACATGGAAATGTAAATTTATTTATTCTTTTAAAAACCTTTCCTCTGAAAATATTTTTTTTCTTTAGTTGGGAACTTCATTTGCTTCCTATCCTTAATGGAATTGTTTGCCAGTGAGTAACAGTTGCAACTTGTTAGAGCATCGTTCCTTGAAAAATATTTCCTCAGATAGAACATGTCTTCTGAAAAGTTACCCTCCTCAGGTAGACTACAAAAAACAAAACTGGACATTTGACAAAGCAGGGGTATAAATCCACTGAAGGAAAATAGTAGGCTGTGGGCAGTCAAAGGAAGGAGGTTGGTGTGCAGACTATAAAGAATCCTACAGATAAAAGCAACTTCAAGGTTATTTCTATTCATGTTACCTTCATAATGGTTTTAACATATATCACTGCAGAACTGCATTTCCCTCATTTGAATTAAATAGAGAACTCAAGAGCAAGGTACAAGAACACAGTAATTCACATAGAGATTTGTGGGAGCTATTTAACAGAGAGTCTATATTTCAGAGCTTAGAAGTCCATGAGTGCTGTTCAGTCTTTAAGAAACACCTTTTAGAAGCACAGGAGCAGGCAGTGCCACTGTGTCACAAGTCAAGCAAGCAGGGCAGATCAGCTTGGCTGGACAGGGAACTCCTCGTGGAGCTCAAGAGAAAAAACAAATTGCATAATGTCTGGAACTGAGGTCAGGTTTTGCAGGAACGTCGCAGAGCTGAGATTCAGTTATGTAGGGAGAAGACATGAAAGGTCAAAGATCAATTAGAGTTGAAACTAGGCAGTGTTATGTCAGATAACAAGGACTTTTAAAAGTATGTTAACAGCAAGAGGAGATCTAACACAAACATTGGGCCAATACTTGTTTAAGATCATCAGCGGACCAGTAGGCATGAAGAAAAAGTGCAGGCATTTGGCTTCAGCTTTTAATAACAGTGATAGACCTTGGGCCAATCAGTTCTCTGAGTCAGAGGACCACGAGTCGGGGACCAGTGACTTTCCATTTGCAGACACTGTATCGGCCAAATGTTCAGGAGTCCATGGGGCATAGTGAGATTCACCCCAGAGTCCTGAAGGAGTGGATAATATGACAGGACCTCTCCAAATCATCTACCATCTTGGGAATCAGTCTCAGTCTAGGAATTATATGGAATTCCAGGGAACTACAGACCTGTCAGCCCAATGTCGATTTCTGGAAGAATTAAGATCATATTGATTACTATTGCAATGATTACTAATGCAATTGTCAGGCACAGTTAACATGGACTCACAATAGGAAAGTTCTCTTCCACTAATTTACTATCCTTCTATGACAAGGTCACCCACCAAGTAGGTGAAAGGAAGGTGGTAGATGTAGTTTTTCTGGATTTTCGTTAAGGCTTTTGGTGTTGTCTCTCACAGTCTACTCGCACCTTAAGACATGTGTTCTTACACTCTAAGACCAGAACTTCTCTCACCACTCAGCATGTGGACACATTTAATTTTAATCAGCAGCAGAGAGTCATGCTAAGTTCTGCTTTTAATACTGTTGCCAATGTGCCCAACATTTTGTTGCATTTTGTAGTTGCTGTTATTTCTGTGATGTAAAACTACCAGCAATAGCTAAAACTTGGTTTTCTTTATTTCTAACTGCCAGTATACATAGGCAGGATGAGCTTTGAAGATCCTCTCTGTGGTGAAAGTGTTCTTAGAGCATCCTGCAAGAAAGCTAAGCAATTTTAGTGTCAAGCCAGGTCTCAACTAATGGGATAGGTTCCTTTTTCTCAGCTAAATGCCCTCCATTGCTGAAACTCCTGTACTCTGGGGTAAGAACTTTTGTCCACTGTTGCTATAGAAGAGAAATTGTTTTACAATATTCCTGTAGACTTAAGGTACTGCCATTCAAATTTTCCTAGCTGTTCCAGGGACTTAGAATAGTAAAAGGGATGTTGCCAAGTAATGATGGTTGGGGTAGTGGGTCAATATATAATATGCTGGCAGTACATTAGTGAAAATTTATCAGTGGACTGAAGAAATTGTGTGATCTCTACTGAATGTTGCTTAATATTGAGAAACTGAGTGAGAAATTAAAGAGAGGACAGACCCTGACAGAGTGATCTTGAGTGCTTGAGAAATTGGTACAGGCTAAAATACCACTAAACACAAGGACTAGAGCATCACATTCATATTTTAGACATCCTCATATTTGTTACTATCTTTTAGGCTCCATCAGTTACTGCTGCCTGATTAACCTCATTGCTGATGTTGGGATTCATCTGTTCAAGTACATCTTTCTGTATCTGTGCTAGTCAGCCTCCAATCCTTTTACAGTTTGCTGAGAAAAATAGGAATTTCTGTGCCTTCTCACTTCAACGTAATATCTAAAGTATCCTAGAATTTCACTTAGTTGGTTAGAAGGAAATCTAACAACCATCTCAAGATTAGGTATTGCAGGTATTTAAAAGTAAAACAGATGAGATCACAAATTCCCAGTTACTACAGAAAGAGGAATTAGCGTTGTGTTTAAAATGCACTAGTTCATGCCTCGTTTGGGTAGTAAGTGTATTTTTTTACTTGAATAACAGACGTATAATGCTTATCACTTCAGAATTTCCTAAAGAAATCGAAACGCTGTTTATGAACAAAATCTTGCAGATAGTCATTAAGCCAAAATCTAGTATTTTTTTCCTTTAATGAACATTGCTGAAAAATAAACAAACAAACAAACCAAAAAATAAACCACAAAAAAACCCTTCTGTGTAGTATTCCCTTATGGATGACTTTTTACTAGATTTCAAGGAGTGAGTGAGTAATTATGGCTGTTAATAAACTGTGTTTTAGCAAATGAATTTCAGTTTCTTTTTTTGTTTTCTTTCTGTGACTTTTCAAGAACTGTATGTCTCAACTTTCTTCAATTTGGGAAATTATAACATGACCTAGATGATTACCGAATTAAATGATTTAATTTCATAATTTAGCCATGAGAGCTCCTTGCCTCTTCTACATTTGCTTGTTTTTCTTAGGAGAATGTCATCTTTTGAAAGGCTTTAGAAAATGCCCATTAGCAATGCCAAGGGAAAAGAAGTTTAAAAGCCTAAAATCTGTTCTCTTTCACACCTAAATGAATGTGTCTGTGTAACATCCAAATCCTTCAAAACATCAGTCTTTTAGCATAGCTAACATTTTTTACTCTGAATCACATTTTTATACTCTTTTAGAAAGTTTTTGTCTTCTGAAATTGCGTTACTTATATATTTGTTTTAGTAGACCCTTCTGTGTCTATGCTAGTCAGTGTCTAGTCCTTTTATGGTTTGTAGAGGGAAATGGGTACTTTTGATCTCATCCAAAAGTCTACAGCATCCTAGAAGTATACAGTCCTCTTCATCTACTGAAGAGAAGTTTCATTAGTTGGAAGGCAATATGACTTACATATGTGACTTAGAACATAGAAGTGACCTCTTATCACATCCACATAAATAGCTTCCATGTTACTACACTTTATTAATACAAATCTAAGCTGAAAGTTATTGTTTAAAACAAGAAAAACACATACCTTGGAGGTCTTCAGGACACACCTGGACACGTTCCTATGTGACTTGATCTAGGTGGAGTTGCTTCTGCAGGGGGGTTGGACTAGATGATCTCTAAAGGTCTCTTCCAACCCCTACCATTCTATGATTCTATAATCAATACTATGTATAATATAGAGTTAGAATAACATATAATAGAAATCTAGAATGTTATAGTGATTGAAACAGGACAATGTTGGAAGTGATACACAGGAACATTTTCCCTACCAAAATTTTTCATTAACTTGCTATAAGACACATGATACAATTTTTCTGCTTTATTTGACCTTGTTGTATCCTCAGCTTTAGCAATGTGTGAGATTCCTGGTGTTCAAAAATTGGTTCAGACTGTTTGGGAGGATCTGGAAAATGAATAATGACTTTGGAAAAAAAATCTGAGAAGAAATATTGAAACCATTGTCCTTGTTTGGGCACAAAGAAAAAAAGGATTTGGGAACAAATCATAGAGTCATAGAATCATAGAATCATAGGGTTGGAAGGGACGTTTAGAGATCATCTAGTCCAAACCTCCTGCAGAAGCAGGTTCACCTAGATCAGGTCTTCAAATATCAATAAAAAACACTATAGCTAAAGGAAAACAAAAATTTTCTGTGTCTGTTTCAGATGGAAATATTAATTAATTGGAATGGCCAAATTTCATATAGTGCCATCCTTTATTTAAATTTAAATCAAACAACCTCCAAAAAATCTCCAAGCCCATAAAAACTCTTAACACCATGGTTTTTTTCATAGGAAAAAAGAATTCCTGGAGTAAGTTAAAGAGTGTTTGGAACCTTTTTTCCATTGGAGGTTCTAAAATCAGATTAAATAACATGTGGTAAGGATACTTGATGTGAGATTCTTGAATTTGCACATGGAGACATGTGCAAAAGATGTGCAGTAGTATGTGGAGAGGGAGAGAGAGAGAGAGAGGGAGGGAAGGAGCAAGGGAAAGGAGGAAGAGTGACAGGGCTGCAATTGGGAAGACCAAGCCTCCCTGAGGTGGCTTTTCCAGTCCAGAAAACAAACCTTCATCTGCTCTATTAGTCCAAGCTCAAAGTGGTGCTGGTGGGAGAATGGCAGATCATGCCACCTCATGCATGGAGAATAAAGGAGTAGCTAAGAAGCACTGTGAAGGAAATATGAGCAACAGAGCTGCAGTGGGAAACTATGAAGAGAGCTTACATATGTTATGTCTTGTACTGAAAGGGACATGTTCTTCATGGCAGTACTTTTTTTTACATTTGAATAATCTTGTTTTAGTTTGTCTCGGAATATTACAGTAATGGCAGCATGAGCAGGAAAAAAATGACTAAGAATAAATTACAGGATAGCAATCTAGAATTCTAAAAGAAATCACTGAGAAGAGAATAGCAACTGCATTAGTGAATTAGCTCAACAAGTACATTGTTTGTTGTATGCAATTTGAATATGCCTTATATGATTCTATGCCTTCTTGATAGAGCTGAGGTTTTTTTCAGTAATGAAACAACACATGAAATGGCAGGATTAGAAATGTGAAATATGCTACTCATATATGTAATACCACATAGTGTGTCATAGCTCCTCCAGACTTATCTGAGCTGTCATAAGGAATACGTGGAATATTTACTGTGAACAGATGTTTCAGCTGTTCACAGTATGAACAGTCACTTAACAGTGGGAGGTCTGTTACTGCACAAACTCTGAAGTCCATCAGCCAACAGTGTTGCACACTTGACCATACTGATACAGCAGTAAAAGCAGGACAGGAGTGGAAAGTTAAGACCATTTATGTCCTTGTAGACTCCAATTTTATTTCAGTTCTACAGTATGGCTGCATAAATATGTAGATACGTGGCTTCTAGGTGGTCCTGCTTTAGCAGAGGAGTTGGATTAGGATGATCTCTAAAGATCCCTTCCAACTCCTACTATTCTATCATTATAAGAAAAATCAATTCATTCTATTAATACTCATTTTTCAAATATCTCAGAAATCTGTATTTATTTGAACTTGTTCAGTAATGCTTTGTTTTCACTGTAACAAAATCATTTTCCATCATCATGGTGGAAAAATGAAAGTGCCATCAAGTACTGTTTTGCTATGAGATTGCCAATTTGCTGATTATCTACTTGAGAATAGACCTTCATTAGCAGAAAGAATAGGACCAAAAAGCCATAATGTCCTTTTCAACTTGTGTGTCGCAAGATGTATGTATTTGTCTCTAATAACAACACAAAGGCAAAGAAGAACCTGGTATTTTAATATTTGAGTTGTTGCTCTTTTACGTTCAAGGAGAGCATTTAGATTCAGATTTATTGCCTGATTTTTCAAGTGGAAATCCCTGTGTGTAAAGAATTCACTCCTGGTCATGAATGTGTCAGATAGTCAGTTCTTAAAAAGATTGAGCCTCAACTGACTTGAAAGAGTATTTTATTAAGATAAAGTTTCTTGCTGTGAGAGTTCATATCAGGAAATTACAGGAAAAATGAACAAAAAAACCCAACAAACAAAAGAAAAACCTGAGGGGCATTAGTTATTTGTAAATAAGAAGAGCAACACAGTACAGCACTTGTCTACCCACGAAATGGCCTGACAACACTGTGACTTGCATGCTGTTTGTACTAAGAATAGTTACTGGCAACTGTTGATGTGGGTGGCATCCACTTCATAGTCAAGCAATCAGACACACAGACTTCTCCTATCTCTTTCTTTTGCATACCTGCAAATGTTCACATATAAAGCACAAAAAAACTAAGAATTTTAATCCTGTTATAGTTTTTCGCAGTTATGGATTCACACTTCCATGCTTAGGTAAAGGTTTATGGAGAGTGTTTCTTAAAGTATCAAAAGGAGGGGAGAAAAAAGCATGTTGCAGCTTATGCATATATATCTATGCAAAGAGTAGATACAGTGGCTCTAAATAGAATGGAATGTAATTACAGGATTTGCATGTGCGAGTGATTGGTACTATAGTGAATGAACAGAGCTCATATAAAAATCAGAATGCATTATTTGTTTTACTGCTTCTTTTGGAATAATGAACATGATTTTTGACAGCATGTAAAAATCTAACAAAAAAAATCTTAGGAGTATTTCCTTCCACCCTTTTCCCCAGCAGCAAAACCTCTTCATATAAATAGTCACTACTGCAGTAAAACCAAACGAACACTTGGAACTTGGGAATACTGTGTGTCATCCTTTTCTGGCAGACACTTGAAGCTGTATCCCACCTCTTTCAGCTAGGAGGATATTCACAGTCATATGGGGTCTCTGGGATAGAATGAAGGAGAATGAAGGAGGCACTAAAGACTTCCATAAATTATTGTTTATTTTTGCAGTGAGCCAAAAGTGGCACGCTTAGGCTTCCTTTGGATAGTGTTCTTTTATTTTTCCTTGCAATATTTTTTTAAACTATCTGATATTGGCAGACTTTTTAATTTGTGTTTATCTCTGAAGAGATACCATTACTGAGATAGTCATGTACCATCTGCACTGGGGGAAACTACGCCGAATGCACAAATAACTTATTTGAAATTAGGATAATACAAAATGTCCTGGAGTCCACTATTCATTCTGTATCTTTCTATTTGCTAAATTTGTCTCTGTTTGAATGCTATGTGTTTTTGAGCTGGATCAAGATATTTAGTGAAGTACCTTTGTTGTTCATAGTCTAGATAATGTGGGTAGCTGTCCTCTTTGAAAATAATCCGTTAAAGATGGCCTGGTGTATTTCCTTATTCAATAATGAAATTTTGCTTTGAATTTAAACATTCAAAACATGAGTGGATTATGCATTAAAGCTATTCCCAAGTACTTAGGTGCTCAGATAGGAAATGGACCTTAGTGCTATCCCTCACTCTGACTACCCAAATAAGGAGTAAAGCAGTGGTATTTCTTTCTGTTTCCTTAAGATAGAGTGAATGTTGAAGAACATCACCCGTGAAACATGTCGATAACAATCTCAGAAGTATTATGATATAGACTGACTTCAGGAAAATGGTTTTTGGCATGAAGAAAGAGTATGAGCTTTGTTAGGAAGAAAGCAAAGTGAAGAAGTCAGTGCTCAGATTTGTTGTTTTCCCATATGCACAACATAGTTAATATTGGTCAGCACAGTGTCAATGAGAAGTCAGTGTCATAGATCAGTTATCACACAAGGAAAGTTTATGTAAAGTGGCTTTACAGCATTTTATATGCATCAGAAAAGCTACATCTGGTTCATGGATTTTTAAATCGGGATTCTTCTACTGAAAATTGTTGGCTTTAAACTTGAGGTTTTCATTCAAGTTCGTGAACGCTATTTTAGATCATTCAGTTAACTGAAACAATGAATGAAAACATGCTATTAGTTAAGACTGCCAGTTCCTACATTGTGAAGGGTTACAGATAAAAAAGAACTGGTTGATTTTCATTCAGAGGCATGTGAGAAACAAAATGTTAGGACAAAATGGAAAGGTAAATAAAAGTACTTTCATGTTCAGAAGGACATTGTGCTTAAACATCTGACAGATGCTTACAGTGAGAGACTTGTAAGACAGCAGAGAAAGAACATCCCTGATTTCTAATATTTTTTTTTGTTGCTTTTCCAAACATAATACCAATCCTCTTCTTCTGAAACAAAACAAAACAAAAAAACCACACTATTTTTCCAAACTGACAGAGAAAAGAGAGAAGGATTTGTTGTTAGATCATGATCTGGACTGTAACACTTGGATACAGTCAGGTGAATTTTGACAAAATGCTGTGAAAAAGAAATCAAACGTCAACTTGAAGCTAAGATGATTACTCACATTTGGGAAAACAAAACAGGAAACAGATATCCTGAATATAGTAATGAAATAGCTGTGCAGATTTGGTTGCTTGAATAGACACGTTGTGGATTGACTTTTTCTTTAAAACTATTTAGAGGCAAGGTCAGTTCCAATGTTTAAATTATATGAAGCACTAATGCATCTAGGGAAAGTTACTTTACATAGAAATTACACCTCAGTTAAATATTCCTTTGTGAGTTCCTCAACCAGAATTTCAATTACACCTTGGTTTGTCCTAGCAAGCCATTAAGAATCTTTCTTGAAAGGCTTGCAGAAGAAAAGTGACCTATTTCCCTACACTGTGAAGTTGTAGAGAAAGGGTCAATTTACCTATATTCTAATCCTAAATGAAAGAAGAAATTGCTTTATGGAATATTTGGTGTAATTTGTTGCAGACTGCCTGTTAAGGATAGAACTTTCTGAGGATGATAGAAGACATTAATTGATTTTGTAGTTCAGTGACACTAGGAGAAGTGATTCTCTCAATCACACAGCTTGGCTTTGAGTGTTATTTTCATTTTTTCTTCTTTTTGATTTGAAAGGTTTATATCAAATATGTAGGAGGCACTTAATGGGAGAAACATGCCATGCAACACGTAATTAGTATGATGAATGTATCAGCCTTTGCTTAAATTACTGGATTTTAAAGTACAAGCTTTATTGCCCTAGGAGAAAAAGCAGAGTGTAAATGAGAGGGAGAGAAGAGTAAATAGAATTGTTCTTCTTTGTAAAGGGTTAGTTGAAAACTAGCACTTAGGTATTATATAATGAAAATCAATTGATGCAAGCATTGTTTATCCACCAGTAGCTGATACCACGTTTTATCCAAATGATACATTTAATAGCTCATATAAGATCCAGCATCTCTTTAAGATGTTACATATTCTGTAAATAAATACCATATTTTTCTTATCCAGGAATAAAGTTCCAGCAACTTGTGATGTAGTGGAGAAAGAATAAACTCACATCAACCGCTTTTCCCTTCTCTCTCTCATGAACACGCTCGAACATGAACACTGTACTCAGGGTAGTGCTGTACACCTGATCCTTGAGGAAGCAGAGTTGGCTTATTTCTAGCCAGTTTGAAGAGTGTCTTGCTTACATTTAGCTAATACATAGAGCTTTCATCCCTGCCTCTATATTGAAAGGAAAAGTTCTGTAGAGTTCCCATGGAGAGGTGGGGAGAACATATTAAATTTCCTCATTAGTAGTCTTCAAGATTCTAATAAATAGCATGAGGCGATCACTATTAAAAGAAAACAGAAAAAAACCTCCTGACAGTTCCTAGCAACTAGACATATATTAGCAAGAAAAGATAAAATAAAGCCAAATGTTACCGAAACTAATCATTATATAATGGAATAATCCAGATAAAATGGTTTTGCAAGTCTGTTCCCTCCTATTTCAAACCTGTACATGGTCTAATTTCCACAGACTGTATTTAAGTTGATCAGAGAAGAGTCTTTTTCTGCATTTGTAATGCACTTCATGGCCACTTCTGCAATAAGCTTATGCAGTCCTTGAGTTTTTCTTTTGTTTCTTTCTTTCCAGAGTTATATAACTGTATGTCTGTGCACCTCTACTGAATTTATTCCTAATAGAGTCACTGTGAAGAGTATTGCACAATTTTTTGGTTTTAACTGTGTTTTTGACCTCTTGCTTTAAAGTGTATTTGCTATCAGAGACAGTAGTAGGATCTAGCTGCAAAACTAATTTCTGGTTATATACAGATATTTCTCCAATATTGCATCTTCCAATGCAATTTCTATTTTATCTTATCTCTAGCAAGAAAAATTAACTAGAGGGACAGCTCATCCCTACTTGAGGTACCAGCAAATGAAAAGCTGGACGTGAGCTGGCAAAGTGTGCTCACATTCCAGAAAGACAATTGTATACTGGGCTGTGTCCAAAGCAGCATGGGCAGTGGGTTGAGGGAGATGGTTCTGTCCTACTCCACTCTGGTGAGACCCTACCTGCAGGGCTGCCTGCAGCTCTGGAGTCCTCAGCACAGGAAGGACATGGACCTGTGGGAGCGAGTCCAGAGGAAGACCATGAGGTGATCAGAGGGATGGAACTTATCCATGAGGACAGGCTGAGTGAGTTGTTGTTTAGTCAGGAGAAAGTTCCAGGCTTTCAATGCTTGTAAGAAAGGGGGGCTTCTAAGAAAGGTAGGCACAGACTGTTTAGTAGGGTGTGTTGTGACAGGACAAGGGATAATGGATTTAAACTGAAAGAGGGTAATTTTAGATTTACTTTAAGGAAGAAATTTTTTACAATGGACGTGGTGAAACACTAAAACAGGTTGCCCAGAGAGATGGTAAATGCCTCGTCACTGGCAGTTGTTCAAAGTCAGATTGGACAGGTTTTTGAGCAATCTGATCTAGTTGAAGATGTCCCTCTGCTGCAGGGAGATTAGACCAGATGACCTTCAAAGATCCGTTCCAACTCAAACCATCCTGTGATTCTATGACTCTGTTTTGCCAGAAAGTTAAAAGCTAAGCAAAACTGACAATCAGGAGACTTGAGTGTCAGAGAAAGCTTATTAAATACTGTGGTCAGTAAAGAAAATGATTATAATTGTAAGATGGGGAATGGTGAGTGGAAATGGAAGTGATAGCAGTTATAAATCTAAGCAAATGTGGCAGCACACATAAAAACACCTGTTGTTTTAAAGTAGGGGATTCATCTGTGATCTGTAAAGGGCAAGTTTATATAAGCATAGTCACTTCTCAGGACAAGACCCAAGAAGGAAGTCTGACAGATTGCTAGTGGCTATGCTATCAAAGGCTTTTAACAAAAAGTAACTTTAACAAAATAAAGTTAATCTACCATCTTCTAGGCAGCCAGCCTGAAAGACAGGCGTGATGATTGAACAGTTTTTCAAGCCAGGACGATGTATTCTATACTAGCTATAAAAACTACTGTAAAGCTGCCAACAATCACCTCAGGCAGGAAATTGCAATACCCAAGCATTTTAGTTACACGCGTGCATATTTTTCTTACAAAGTCATCAAGATGTAAAAAATAAGAGTTGTGTGACTGAAAAAAAACAATTTTCCCTCAGATTTCCGTGCAGCCAATGGTTCTGATAGAAAATGTATTCCTCTTGGAAAAACGTGGATTACAAATTAAACCACTTCATACAGATGAGTCAGTTTTCTTTTTGTAAAAAACTGCCTTTGTGAATACATTTTGTTTTTGCATTTATAAATGGGAGTTCAACTCAAGTAAAAAAAAATTAAAAAGAACTTAGCATTAGTAGAGTAAATTATTTCAATATTAGAAATCTCTGAAATATCTTTTTTTTATGGAGATTGCTGAAGTAGTTTTACTTGTACTCTGACCATGAATGGGGAAGTATTTTGCTATTTCAAACTTCTACAAAGAAAAACATTTTCAAAATACACTTGAGCTATGTCAGAAATTCTGGAGTCTTGATCAGACACATCATTCCAGGTCCCTTCAGTAACCCTGAAGGAATAGTATCAGTATCTGAAGTACTGATAAGGAATAACTACTTGTAAATGAGGGTGTAATTTAACATTACATCTGTTTTCATACTTTTCAATATATCTAGCTAAAAGCATCATGCAATGATACTTCTGTACTTCAGAACAGATTTGAAGGTTTTAAGAGAAGGGGATGTTGAATCTCCTCCATTTATGAGAACAAACTTTATCTTTATATTGAGCAGAAAATAATGAAATTGGGCAAAACAGGAGAGAGCTCCATTTGTATTTTGTGATTATGATTTACAGAATAGAAATTATTTTCTCATTTCCTCAGGGAGCACTGTGGCCATAGTTCTGAAAAGCTACACAGAAATGTAGCATGTTTCACATGGACAGCTGTTCAAATGCAAACCAAATTGGAGATGATATCTGAAACCAACAAAAACTTCTCTTTGAAAGAGTAAAATCCAGAACTACGTGGCACCGAAGAATGAAATATTTTAGCCAGAAAGTGGAACTTGTAACTGAACATTATCAACAGAAACCCATGAGTTAAAATTCTAAGGGTTGTTTCTTATCAGATTAAAAATACATTCTAGTAATGTGATGCACAATTCACGCACATTTGCATCAAAGATGAACATAAAACTTCCCTGTTTAAGTCTGTCCTTTCCTTTTAATTCGTTGCCAGAATTTTTATGGCAGCTCACGCTGTGTACAGCATAACACTGCACATTTCAGAATTTCTTTCTCCTTTTTTAAAGCTTTACAAGCTTTAAGCTTTACAGTAGTCCTTAGAATATTTTATGGGTGAATTATTAGAGATAGACAAGTCCTCAGGCTTGTATAATACCAATTCAGTGTACAATATCCCTGCTTGTCTGACTTTCTTTCTTGCTTTTTTCCTTAGCTTAGAGATTTTGAATACATTTCTTCAAATTTATTCATCAGGCATTTTGTCTTTCCTGATATCCTGTGTTACCTTACATAAAACCTGGAAAGATAAAATGCCTGATAAATGATATGTGAACCTTACTAAACATAGTAGGAGTAATCTGTCTGCTCAAAATGAGCAACTTCACTGTTTATTTTAGTTTTCAGAGATTTGTACAAGATTTTACATTTTCTCAATCAATGCAAAATTATAATTACATTTTTTTGTTACAAAACTGTTTTCACTTTTAAGATGGGCATCATCATTTCAGACAGACCCAAAGTTCAGTTCTGCTGCTTTGTTTTTTCATGAATCTACGTTTCAAGACATATTTCCTTTACATGTTTTAAATCACTGCAGAGATGAACAGCAATAGCCATAACTGTGCATGAAACAGATGATTGACATTTTTAATTGAGTTCCTTATTCATTTATAAATGTAAACACATTTATATGGTTTATAACAGAGAAATCATACCATTTAGTTTTGAAAAATGTGGTGACTCCTCCTTCCTCTCCCTCTAGAATTCCTTGCTGCAGTCAGTTCATTTAACCAGAATTTGGTTTCATTCTTTTTCACTCTGCAAATACTCTGTCTCTGTGGGGCAATAGTGTGCCAGCTGCACAGGAGAAACATATACCAAACAAAAACATTGCATTCAAGGAGAGGATTATAGGTGGTGACTGAAAATCCATTATCCTTTCAGTATTTTGACATTTGACAGGTTTGCATCAGCGTGTATTTGTTGGAATTATCACTGCATTGTTATCAGCTTCTCAGTCTTTTAGGTGGGGAACGCACCTAATGGTCTGGAAAATTATTTCAGTATTGCTCTACAACCCTGTGTGAGAATTTAGTATGTGGTAAATTCTTATCAGTTAACACCCTGTGAAAAGGGTGAAATATAGTTATCACTGGCACACTGCAACATATCAAATTAGCCTTTCTTCTCATTAAATCATTAAAAAAAATTTAAAAAGCGCTATTTTACAAGAGCATGATCTGACCAAATCTATGCTTTAACAGTACACAAACAAATAAATAAATGGGAAAAAAACATATAGTCAGTGCACACACGTGTATACACATTGTGAAACAAGCATGTAATATCCTTCTCTTATTTCCCTTTGTTTGGATGAGTCCTTCTTTTTGGGTGAATTATTGAAAAGTCTTACATTATATGTTATACCCAGTGTTTCTGTTGTTCAAAGAAGCTCATTGTATTAAGCTCATTTTATTTTTTGTAAGCAGGGAAGTGAGAACATCACAATGCTGCAAAATAAGATAGGTATTCACAGAAGGAAATAAGAAGAAAAAGTGATCCTTTTAACAATGCAGAAATATTCAGTTGTTGACCTGGTGAGGTGTTTAAACTATCTAAATATGAATTTTTACATGAAGAAAAATATACACTAAAGTGTTTCAGAATATTTCAGTGGATTTTTTTGAGATATGCTGTGTTCCTGAATAAGCTGTTCACTGTTTTGAATTGCTCAGAGTGAAGCTGATGGGTTTTGAAAATTGGTGAAAATTCCTAAGAACTTCTAGTACATCAGACAGCATCATTTGGTTGGTACTGCTCATTAAAATAGATGCATGGTGTAACGATATACTGGGTTTGTTTTCCATTTTACACCATCAAAAATAGACCACATTATCTCCAGAGAAAGTGTAGCCTTAGTAATGAGCCACAAGTCAACAATCTGTTGCATAACTTTCAGAGTTAAGGTTATAATTGCAGGAGTGTCAGTTAAAGAGAAAAGAAAATTACTGAAAGAAAAAGTATCCAAAAGTCCTTGGCACAATTCTATGACAGAGGTTTTCTGAAGTCCCTTTCCAAAGATGTATCAATATGGAGGACTTGTCAAGCAGGTCTCAAATTGCTTCAGGTTTTCAAGTGTGCAGCGTTTGCATTTTACACAATTTAGTGCCTACAATGCTGTGCCAAGCCTTGTCAGACAGTGTGACTACCGCAGTCATTGATGTTTTTCCTAGCCAATTAGTTCAAGCAATTACTTCTGACGACTTTTAAAAAATTAATTACATAAGATGTATCTTTAAATTAGAATCCTTGTTAAATGATCTAGATTATATGTGACCTTTCTTGTTGGGTGTTCTCTTTTAATGTCCATCTATTGAGAATTGCGATTACTCTCCAAGTACACAGTTAGAAATCGTAAGATTGTCACACTTTTGCATGAGGAGTTTGTGTTTAATGTCAGAGACCACAACAGTCCATCCAGGGAGACCAGTCTTTAGAGGCAAATAGTCTTCACATTATTATGTTCTGCACTGGAAATAGCTAGACAATCAGAATACAGTTGTCCAAAGAGATAAGGCTGGAAATAGCTTAATGGGAAGAATCACTATGGCTCTGAAACATTCCTGAAAACAAAACCGAAGAATTTGGCTGGTGGTTACAGAGAAGTACTGGTAGAATAGTTTGTTTGCAGAACTTTGACTTTTTTGGGAAATGATAGCTGTACATCCACAGGTAATTAAGGAATGTTGTTCTACTTGAGATTTGAGTCTTCAATAGAAACAGCACTCCAGCCTGGAACACTGTTCATGGAAGGACTGAAATAAACCTCTGGAATTTAGGATACATGCAGTGAAGAAAAATTGAAACTTTTTGAAGAGTATGAGAGAAGGTTGAGTTTTTCATATATTTTCTTACTTTTTGCTCAGTGTGTCCCTTTGAGTGTTGCACTCTGTAAACAGATCTATAATTGCCCACATTCTCTTTGTGCCATTATAGAATATGGATTTAATTCATAAATCCCAGGTGCTGACAAGTCAGGCTTTTTTATATACCTTTATAATAACAATATTCTTACACCAGTAAATGAAAAATTCCATTTTGACAGATTTATGAGAATTTATGGTGTTTATACAGGACTGTCATATACAGATATGTCTTCAGTCTTGTGCTAGAAATACCTTTCAGAAAATGTCTGTAGCGTGGAATTGAGATGAACTTTAAAAAATGTTCCTTCTATGTTAGATATGTAAAGCTCAAATAAATAATGAACATTTGTAAAATGCACATTTGTAGAATTCACAGAGCTACAACCACAGATCTTGAAAGGGAAGATATTGTGTATCTTTTCCTGAAATAAAGATATAATGGTATTGTATGTACAAACTGCAGCAGGCATACTCTGAGCAGTATGTAGTGCTCAGTGAAACAACAGGTCTGTCATGGGCACGCATTCAGTCCACAGGTCAGAGTCCTAGTTTATGGTTCTCACCTGACATTGATGGGAAGATGGACTGACTGCAAAATATTGGGCATCATGGGCCTGTTCAGACTGTGGCTCTAAATGTTCTGTTAACCACTTGCTCAATACTATTTATGTAGTCATAATTTACTGATAGTCAAAACATGTCATAGCAAACAATGGAATCTCTGTTTCTACTGTTTTCTACTGCAGAGTTTAGCAAGGCTAATGACTTAACTGTTTTACACAGCAGGACTGAATCTTCAAACATGTCCCTTGTATTGTTCTGGAAATCAGTTTTTAGATACAAGAAACGTGATGAAGTCAATGTTTTGAAATATCATTGTCCAGTGTTAAGTGTTATTTCTCAGGGATGAGTGGGCACAAGTAATTGCAGACCATCATTTTAAATGGCTATTTTTACACATTTATGTTGGAAAATTGTACCCTTTATCTACACTGTGTTGCTATCGTGTAAAGAAAACTATTTTGCTAGGGCTTTTTTTATTATTTTTCAGAATGAGACCAAAAAGAGACGATTTAGTGCTTTGAGATAGCTTTTAGAAACTTTTAATATCTTGTTCTTGAAAAAAATATTACTTGATTCAAAGCAGAGCAATATAGCTGTGTCCTTTGCAAACTATAGATGTGTAAACCACTAGATTATATTAAGATTCTGAGGATATATGTGTCATTGTCCACTTGATAAATGATCTCCTTTAAAAGGGGTAATAAAAGTCTGTTCTCCAATCTTTCTGTAAATGACTTCTTGCAACACAGTTCATAAAAACCCCCTAAGTGATACCATATTACTGTAATGGATCACCATGCAAAAGTTTTATGCATGTCAAAATATATTTTTAAGGTTTAGTGTTTAGGCTCCTAACAATCAGAAGAACAATTTTTACTTCTGAAAGTACGTAGAAAAATTCATTAGTATGTCCTCTGAGGTCAAACTGGCAATTGTCCTACATCGAAGAAAATGTTCCTCACTAAAAGTGTGTTTTACAAGTATACCAGAAATTCTAATAAAAATTGAGAAGATATTGTTGGCATAAATAGGTAACCTCTACTGGTTGCCTCTACCTTTACATAGTAGCTACTAATGCAGCTACTATGCACTGTTGCTGCTTTCCGGCCGCTTAGGTATTGAAAGTTATGTTTTCTAACTTAGCAAAGCTATTCAACTACAGCAGAAACCAGAAATACCACGTATTCAAATATCAAATACCATAAGATATGCATGCTTTGTTTTAATTTTCACTTTTCTGAGAGTGACAGCAAATAAGTTTTGCAAGTAACTGTACTAACTCCAGGAAATGCATTGTACTTTGTAGGTATTTGCTGACTAAGCCCTATTTAATTTCAATCTTTGGGTGAATTTACAATAGTTGAGCTTTAGGGAATCAAATTTCCATGTAAAGTCTTTTCCTATAATTATTGCTTGTTGTATGTTGGATCATCACTTTCTGCATGTAGCAGATAATGTGTTTCATGTGTATGCTGAGCTTTCTCCAGTAAGACAAGATCATAAAAGACACTGAATAGTCTGAAATTCAAGCATGGAAAAAAATGCTGAGTTTGAAGAAGAGGTAGAGAGAACCGACTTTAATTGCTGGTTCCTAAGAGGAAGCTAATGACTAAAGTAAGCATGCAGTCTGTGTTTCTTATTTCAAACCTTAAAACACAGATTCACAAAGATATGTATTTTACTCTTCACATGTGGGTTTAGAAACATTATGATATAAACAAAATTTAATTATTGGTGAGATTTCCAGGAGCTGTAGCAGCAACTTCCTCTCCCCATTAAGACCTGCAGGTGAAAACTTGTCAACTGGATTACTAGACTGACAACTTAGCCCTAATTGTTGTAAGAAGCTTTTTGCCTAAAAATAACATATAAGGTTCTTTTCCACTGCTAATCAGCATAGCTTCATTATCTTGATTTGAAGCATGTGGATTTATACCAGATCTAGATCAACAGTGTGAAGTCCTACTCACCTTCTTCATGTAGGTACTTTAAGGAAAGATTAAGAACTGTGGACAAGAAAAAACAATTGACAGTTCCAAACATGGCAAGCCATAATTGCTGCCTTTTCTGCACAAGAAAAGCTCCTGTCCACTCTGATTAGTATTCCCTTCAGCTGGCCTCCTGATACCATGAATTTTGATAGATTCTTGCCTGGTATATGAGATTAAATGCTCTTTTTTTATTAACACGTCACATACTGTCTATCTAGGTAAATGTAAATTGCTTTAGGCATACTGTTTCTTATCACCTCAGGTGATTCTGGAGATTTAGAAAGCTGAGCTAAATACGTACAGAGCAATGCTTGCTATTATAGTTTATATTTAGAGGAAAGACTTCCTGTATAGACATAAACAAAAACACCTCACCAGGCAAATAAGTTTTTGTGTTTTATTCAGTTTAAGAAAAAATGTGAAAGACATTCAGAATGAAAACTTGTATAATGCTCTGAATCTCTGTGTAATTTTGTCATAGTAATTAGAAACAGGAAGTACATTTATATAGCCTGTAATGTAGTTTCAAGAGCAATTAGGTCAAGAATAATGATTAAGCCTTGGGATAGGTACTTAAAGAAAGCGAAGAATTGGATTTTAAATAGACAGACTACTTCCTTATATATTTCTAAAAGCATTCTTAATTCTCCTAATTGTTAACAGAAGAGTGAATATTTTTTTTAATTTGTGATTCATATTGAAAAATTATAGTAATAAATCTAATTTAATATCAGCCTTGTTAAAGGAGGCAGCCTTACTTGCTTTGAATGAAAGTTTATTTTCTAGTGATTGTTTCACAGCTTCATTTGAATACATTTGAATGAACCTGGACATAATTAGTTACAACATACATTTGGATAACAAGCATTAATTTATTGTACCAAATTGTCAATCAAGGTTGCCCCGTTATTCATCTGTGTTTCATGGTGTGGGATTTTGATATGACATTGACAAATTAGAAATAATTTTAGAGAATTTTGAGAATTTTAAGTCCTTCATAGGACTTCATAACCTTCATAGGTTACTGAAGTCCACTTTTTTATTCATTTTAAGGCCTCATGAGGCAAATATTTGCACTAGGTAGAACCCTAGAGAAAGGAAAAAGCTCTCTGACACTGACATAGATCTGTTTTCTTGCTCTGCATAGATCAAAAATTCATTATCCAGACAAGTAAATTCATTGAAAATGTATTTTTTGGGGAAAAAAAAATGTTTTAACATTTAGGTGGAATTTTACTAGCATTTTTATTTCGTTTGTTAAAATCTCCAAAATTTTTTTGTAAGTAGAAAGTCTGTAATTTGACTCTTGATCTTTGCTCATGCTGGTTTTCAGTCTTTCAATAGTATCTTAAAATATTTTGGTATGTCATTCCAGTTAGTAAGAAATTCCTTGTGGAAATTTTCTGTAAGATTTAAACAGCTAATGTTGGTTCAATGTAAATTTAAAATATTACAGTTTGTTATGTTGACAACACATAAGCAAATTTTACAAAGGCTTGAGGCACCTGAAAGATCCCAGTTTCACAGGCTTACTTAATCTTTAATCAAATTGGTGCATTTTAAACTGAGCTTGGAATGACACATTTGTATATTTGTTATACAACTATATAAATATTGCTGTTTATTAGAAGGGGTCATGTAGATTTCTGTAGTTTATTAAGATGATTGCTGCTTGATCAAGGAGTTCAATGCTAATATGTACAGCAGAGGCTGACCACCTTGAAGAATAGTGCGACTATTCAGTCAAATCAAAAAGAGAAATAACTTCATAAAGTTGTGTCCTGGCATGGAGTGGCCTTATTTTATGTTTTCCATGACTTACCGTGATGCTTTAAAATTCATTGTAATGTGAGAGTGCCTCTTTTCAACAAGTGGCACCACTTTGTTAATTCAGTAGTCATTTTCTTGATAGCTGTGCACCTGTAGCAATGGGACAATACAGACTTTTGTTTTCAGCCAACTGTAAGATTTATTGTACCCCTAGGTAGAGATTTATCTTTTCTCTGACTAAATCAATAGCTAACTCTTAGGTCAATACATCTTGATTGAATCTCAACAGCAGTCAATAGTTACCTATTATGTCACGTAATAGACAAAGTTTACGTGGGTGTTGGGTCTAAGAAAGAAAATAATGTTTGTGAACACAGATATTAGAAGGTTTTATTATAGGATGGCTTTAAATTTTATCTATATAACATCATCATCTCTTTTTTGTGGCATCAGAAAGTTATGAAAGCTGTGGTGCACTTCATGCTACCACAGACAGATTTTCAGCAATCAAAAATGCCTGTGATATACTGTGGTTCTTTAGTCAGCGTTCTATTTATCCAGAGTGCAGTTCTTAGATGTTGTCTCTCCTATGCAGAGATTGAACCAGTAGTTTTGATTGTACACATAGATTGGGAGTTTTTACATGTACTAAGGTTTCAATGAATTTATAATTTTTTATTCTTTAAAATGACTTGGGGTTGGTTTTTTTTTCCCAGAAAAGATAATCACATATTGTTTTTGGGATTTTTCCTTCAAGGACATGTTAGGAGAACAAGTGATCATATTCATAATGTAATGGTTGTAACATATGTACATATATGTATGTATGTGCAGTCAGTTACAAAATCTAGCACTAAAGCTCTTTCTAAAATGAAGAATTTTTGCTGATGGTGTTTTGCTTATTGCTGAGTTTGATGATTTGCTTCATCAGACATTAGCTTGCATGGCTACTGTCATAACATGTCAAGCAGAAATAGCTTCATTGTAATTCAAGTACCTAGAATACATGGAGAGTGTTTCACATTTCCGTATTGACACCAGTCTCATTGCGTTTCATTTAGACTTTACAAATAAGCCACCTTAAGTGCCAAGTAAGGTTGTGCTCTAAATGGCTTATAACATTTACAAATTATGCTATACTGCTGCGAGGTCCTTAACATGTTCTGCATGGATCAGTGAAGCATTCATGTTAAGTGAAATGCTCATGGATACATAATGAGTAAATATCATAGGGAGAAAAGAACACAACCATGTAACTGCTTGGTCTATTGGCTAAACCAGCTTGTTTACTAACAGATAATCTGAATTATATGTCTCGAACTTGTCAATTGTAATTAACTTAGTGAATACATGAAATTTTGTTTAAATATGAAATCTTTACAGGATTGTATGTTGCTTTCCATTTTTTTAATTAGTTGGCCACCATTTTAAGCCTATTTGAAAGGGTTTTTATTACGCCTGTGGTCATTGCCTCTCATCCCTCTTATCAAGATGATCTGCTTTGAAAAGAAACTGTAACATTATTCAACACAATGGGCAACTGTGTTAATGATATCCAATTATTTAGATACATTATCGTACTTATTAAAGATAAAAAGTTTAATTTCCATAAAAGTCTAATTTAATAGTACTAGATGAGAAATATGAAGTCAAGTCTGTGGCTTCATTTTTTTTCTTTCTTTTTTTTCTTTCCATTATGAAGGAAGTAGTAGGGAGCTATTCATTTGAGTGAAATATTAGCAGCTGTAACCTTCAGCTGTCTTCTGTTTTGTTGTTTTCATATGAAGTCACATATTAAATACATTTTTATGGAGGCCAGAAGGTAAGGAACATTGCAAGATGTAATGTTTGGGATACTGGTTTGAGATACTGGCAGTCAAAACTATTTTTGTTGTAAGAGCTGGAGCTTTCCAAGCTTATGTAGTTAGTGGTTGTGTAGTAGTTACTTTTCAGATAGTTTAAGCTCTTTCTTGTATAATTGGATTTCCTTTGAAAAGATTCCTGTACTTAATTCCCTTCTGCTATGTTCAGAGCTTACTGAATGCATCCCCTTTTTACTTAATTGTTTTGTGTCATAAGGTTCTTCCTTCTTGCCAAAGATTAAATGAACCTATAAGAAGTTTATACCTGAACAAAAAAAAATGAGTAATTTCCTCCCTTCCTCTATTCTTTGTCCTTGCTTTCTCTTCACACTCACAACATTTATTTGGTTCACCTGCTTGCCTACCTCGCAAGTAGTCTAAATACTGAAGATATTAATGAAATTAAACAAGGGCAAGAATTAGTCTTATATCTGAGAAGGAATAACCCCATGTACCAATACAGGTTGGGGAATGAATTGTTAGTAGTGCAGGGGAAAGGGACCTGGGGTTGCTGGTGGACAGCAGGATGACCATGACCCAGAAATGTGTCCTCATGGCCAAGAAGGCCAATGGCATCCTGGGGTGTATTAGAAGGGAAGTGGGGCAGTAGATCGAGAGAGGTTCTCCTCCCCTTCTACTCTGCCCTTGTGAGACCACATCTGGAATATTGTGTCCAGTTCTAGGCCCCTCAATTCAGAACAGACAGGGAGCTGCTAGAGAGAGTTCAGCACAAGGCCACGAAGATGGTGCTTCTCCCTTATGATGAAAGACTGAGGGAGCCAGGGCTCTTCAACTGGAAGGGACCTCTAGGGGGTCATCTAGTCCAACCCAGTGCTAAAACATCCCTGATAATAATGTCCTGCTGATACTCCCACTGGCCAGCTGCTGCAGCTATATACCCTGCATTCTTCTATCTTTTATTCTATGCCTTTGAATCAGGTTTGCTGTACACATCTGTATGTTATCATATCTTGGCTAAGGTCTTTCCCAGGTTCTTGTGAAAACTAGCCCTATCCCAACCAAACCCAGGACACTTACTTAAAAATCCTTGCTATTTTCTTATTAAAATATTTCTTTTCAGCAATTTCTATTTTATTACAGCAGTTGCCTTTCAGTGTTGTGTTCATGCATTGGTGATAATTTTCTTTGAGAAAGGGCAGGTTCAACCCCATATTGTAAAATCTAAAATGCTTTGACTTTTAGCCATGGAAAGTCTAGTCCACCTAAAGCAACCAAATGTATAATGTTATGTAAAGCAGACCTGATTGAAAGATATAGATTAAAATATCTATGTTATCTATGTGTGACCATAATCTTTATACTGCCTGTTTTGCTTATAGCTCTAGTTTGAAGTAAATCACAAATCCAAGTCAAAGTCAATTGGGAGTTCTAAATTTAAAGTTTATTTTGAAGTTTTAAGAAAAAAGAAATGCATCTGCTGACTTATACTTCCTCAACATTTCTTTTAAAATGCAAAAGCCACACTTTTTTCACTAAAAAGGGATGGGTCTAATTCTTCCAAAGTAGGACTAGATTCTGAAACATATTTTAGTATATACAATATATTCAAAGTATTAAGTTACAACACAATAAATTAATTACATATCCTAAAGCAAAACAATGATAAAAGTAGAGCTTTTATTCACAAATTTAAAATATCATTAATGGGATTGCTATCTGCAGCAATTCACTTCCTTCAGTAATTAGTGAAATCACATATGTAATTAGTTACTAAATAGATATTTTAAATTATATTTGAACCATTTAGTGGTTGTGATCACAACAAGACAGATCTATAAGAAACTACAACATGGGGCAGTTAGTTTGACCTACTAGTCAATAAAATTTCTAGTGACCAGGCTCATGATCCAACAACAGAATGGAAATTTTCCAAAAAAAGTAAGTTAATTTGCCCTGACAAACTAGTTTGTGATTAAAGTGGAGCTATTCTGTTGTCTTATTTTGATGGTTTTTTATCTCACTAGATGGAAAGCTCTTGAGCTCAAAATGTTAAAACGAACCATTGGTTTATTCTGGGAACGCTCCATTCACACATGATGCAGGAGTAGGCTATAAGATAAAGCTGACTAAAATTCTACAGTGGTTACTAGATCTAAAAGAAAAGTTCTTCTTTTGTATAAATAATAAAATAAATGACTGCAAGTTTACCAGACTGTCGCCTAAGTGCGTAGCTAAATACTTTGTTAAACACATAGTTAGGCACTTGGCTGTGGTAGACATTTTCTTAATAATCATCTCAACTTGGATTAAAAAGTGTTGATTTTTACAGTCTCAGTTACAGCTGAGCTTTCCCTTTTAGCTTTTCTTACGTGCAAGTAAAATGATTCTTCACAGAATGCTAACATAACACAACATAACACGTTGTCAGATGCCAGAGAGCATATAAGTATCTTGAAGAAAAGCTGAAAAAGAAAAGAAAAAAAAAAGAAATTGACTACAATTCAGTATCAAGAATAAATTCAGAGAGTCTCAGTGGTGAAGGAAGTAAAACTTGCCAAAAATGAACTTATTTTCAGGGCTTTCTCAAATCCGGATATATTGCATTTAAAAAAAAAAGAAAAAGAAAAAAGAACTATCTACAGTAGTAGATATTGTAATCTTTCATCTCAGTGTTCTTCTTGGGGTCAATTCTGTCTGTTGTTTCGAGGATCAATGCAGGACCATCATGAAGAAGTTTCCTAATAGCAAAAGGTTGTGAGGAGTTGTCACTACAGAGGAAGATGTTTCTGTCTTTAAGAGCAAAAGAAAGAACGTAATGAAATTAATTAGTATTATACAGTAAAGGACGTGTTTCAAGACTGATTATAAGACCATTGCTATAATGCTTTTAGTCATACTGGTTTTAGTTCATTTGTTGAGGAGCAGGGTGTTGGACTCGATGATCCTTATAGACTCCTTCCAATTAAAGATACTCTGTGGTTCTACATTAACTGTGGTCTCATTAATTTGGAAGTGTCATTGAAGGTGAATGTCCTGGGTATATTAGTCAATCATGGATGAATCACCAGTGTGATGTAACGTGAAAAATATCCCAAAGTCAAAAAAGTTGTAATTAGAAAAGGCAGTGAGAAAATCTCATCTGGAATGTGTGTAGGTTTCTGGACATCTATGGTCAAGGAAGATAAATTCAAAGTGGAAAATTTGCTTTCCAAGACTGTAGAAATTGTCAGAGGAGAAAAACCAAAACTGGTCTCATTTAGAGGTGAACAAATTCAGATAAGAAGTTAGAAGAAGTGTGTTCTGTGAGAGCCTTCCATGTGAGAAAACACAACTCGCATAATTTTAAAATGGAAATAAGTATGACTAAACTGAGCAGGCTGAGATCCAAACCCGTGTGTCTTTCTCAGCTCCATTCCAATAGATCTAAACCTCCACATGTTGTATGTGATTTTTGTCATAGCAGTCCAACCTCTGTAAAAATTCTTCTACTTAATACCCTAAACAAGATGGGATATCCCCATAATGATGTCTGTCGACATCTTGCCTTTTCTTTTTTCTTCTTGCTTTCCTTTTCAAGATGACTAAATATTGGAAACATAGCTGAAAAGTACTCAGTTAACAGGGTCACAGTGCTGCCTAACAAATATGAGGCAAAATTAAGACTGTGTTTAAATTTAAAAAGCCTATGACAGTTTTCTGTTTCTTCCTTCACTGTTTTAGACAGGGAGATGTCTTCTTAATAGGAACTTTCTCTCATATTGTGGGATGTACAGGAGCCTCTGCCAAGTATACTAAAGATACTGAAGAGCAAATCCTAGCATAAAAGGAACTGCTGAAGCATTTCATATTATCTTATTTGAAAAGAGAACCAAGAAAGCTATCCTTACACTTTTTGGGATCATTTGAAATTATGTGTAATTTTAGTGCTATATTGCCAAAACAGTTGGTGGAGCTGCCAGTGACAAGGATAGAGCATCAGGGTCCTCATCATAGTTGCATACCTCATACTGATATAATTTTAGGTTGCATAAATTTATGTGACCAAGAAAAGAGGGATAACCAAGAGTCCTTTCTCTTCTGTCTTTCAGCATATTCCAAAATTAAAACAAATTTTTTTCATTACAAACTTTGGATATTATTTATTATTTATTATAT